>MU705135.1:279029-308108 GCA_026770625.1 Nicotiana glauca
GGAGGGGGCGAGCGAGCGCGAGAGAGCGCGAGAGAGAGAGAGCGAGAGAGAGAGCGAGAGCGAGAGCGAGAGCGAGAGCGAGAGAGAGAGAGCGAGCGCGAGAGAGAGAGAGAGAGCGAGAGAGAGAGAGAGAGAAAGAACAACAATTACCTTTTTTGAAAGTGTAGTTTTTTGACGAGGCAGTAGATGCCTCCTGCTTGGGCTGAGCATGAGAACTTATCGTTGAACCACCAGTTATATCGGCCTCAACACTTGAAGCTGGCTTCTTATTAAGATGCAGTGCCGCTGCTTGTGCAGCACGTTTAGCAAATACACTAGCTCTCCCTGGCTTTGAACTTTCTTTCACAGGGTCGACATCTTTGGCAATTGAACCCTACATGGTACATTAAAGAGGAAAAAAATTAACTGCAGGATAAAGAAAGTTCAATTACATTAACCTCGTACATCAATAATAACAAAAATGTCCTGAGTACTCGTCCCTCCCATTTCACTTAACACTGCAAAATCACTCTCAGGTGACATAGCCAGCAGTAAAGTTGAAAGATTACTCTTCAAATATTCTGACCACCCTCAATATGATCATTGAAAATTTTGCAAAAGTTTAGATTGGATTGCCCTGACTGGCTGAGCCTGCCATCAAGCACCTCCCTGTTTACTTCTAATTTGGCTTGCGGTGGGTCTACACAAGCAAACTAACAAAATCCCTAAGGAACAAGGTAAAGGGTAGAGGGACATCCCAGCTAAGATTGAAAATTTGCAGCCAAGTTTCCATCCCATTCTCTATTTCCCCATCGAAATGATATCTCTGTTGTTCTTGAGGTCGAGGCTCAACCAAAAATGTTTTCCTTTTTTTCCCCATCACCCCCTCTCCCTTGCACAAGCTTTTTTCCCCTGATTTTCAAGTCATTTTGCATATATTCTGTCAGCAAGTCAAGAGATGAAATGAACTGTCATACATGTCCTAGTGAATTAAAATTGTTTGAATTGCACGAACGAACAATGATGGTAAATCATGTGTTTTCTACTATGATCTAGCCCTCGAACTGAGTCATATCATTATACCTCATACAAGTATATAGAAATGCAACATTAATAAGCCTCCATGTATATTTCAGGTAACTGCATTACCTTGTAAGCTAAAACAGAGCTAAAGACCGGAAATATAACATAATGATGGCCCTGGTTGTGTAAGGATGCGCAATTGAGCTTATGAATTGCAAATAACGGACTTTGGCAAGAAAAAAAGAAATGTTCCCTATAGTATCTGGCAAGGATATTTCTGACCTGGGGACAAGATGATGTGTTTGAATTTCTTTGTTACGAAATGGACCTTCCGCCTAACTCACCCCTAAAAGCTAGCTCATGAGGTAAGGATTACCCAAAACCATATACGGAGACAAACAACTCATCCTCAACAAATGTGGGATACTTAAACACTTCCGCTCGCCGAGGCCTGCCAACTGGACCGTCGACTACACATGTGGGCCCAACATTGGCACACACAATAACAGGATAGAATTGGCTCTAATACCAAGTTAAGAAATGGACCTTGCACCTAACTCAACTCAAACGCTAGCTCATGAGGTGATGGCTGTCCAAAACTACATGAAACAAGCCACCATCCCTCAACCAATGTAGGACACTTATCATAATATTCCTTACTCTCTATAGTTCGGCTGTTTGAACTGGGAACTTTTTTTCTTGCAATTTGCTAAAAAATTCTTATGGTTTCTTGGTTTCACCTCCCAAATTCTTAGACCACTTTTCTGGTTGATATTGAATATATTTCCACCTGAGATCCAGTAGCAATCCACTTCAAAACCAGCTTCACCCTCACGTAAAAACTTGACCATGAGGAAAGAAGTATTTCAAAGTGGGAGAAAAAGACGAAAATGGTGTGGACTTAAAGGGCTTAGAATCCAACTCTTTGTCGTATGTCTGTGAGAGAGTGGTTGGTGTAAGGTTATCTTGCACAAGAGAAACAGAGTAGGTAATGGGGTTTGCTACCAATGGAGAGTAGATATGAAAATGAGCAATCTTACGTCCAAGAGATTCAACTGCTGTATCTCATTTAAGCACAGTAGCTTCAGCGCACTCTCTCTCTTAATGGTTACACTTAAAAATATAAAAAAAAATCTGCCTCTCTGAAAATGGGCTCGTGGTATTTTTAGAGAGAAATCTCCCTTTATAACCTGAATAAACACACCATCCCATTTCCATTTATTACAATGACAATGAATTGAAAAATGGAATGGACTGTGTTCCAAAAAAAATATTAGCTTGTTGCGCATTTCTCTTACAGCATTTAACTACATTTCCTAAACATGAATGAGGTGGGTAGGCATCTGGGGTGTTCCACTGGGGAAAAATATGAGCCCTCAACTGAGGAGCATACGGATATGAGCCAAGTAACAGAAGATACTTACACCAGGCAGCAAGAGAGAATCAACTATCAGTAGCTTAGCACCAAAGTGTTTAGCAAGTGCTTTGGCCAATGTCTCCTGATAAATTTCTGAACCTGTGAGCAGTCAGCATTGAGTCAAAAATGTGATATTGAGGGCTGGATAGAACTCAATAAAACCAGGAAGAGATTCCGCATATATGGGCAATAACTACCTGCTGGACCTGATAGCAAAATCCTAGGGCACACTGTGGGGAGATCTGAAGTATATTTTGCAAACTTGTTACACTTCAAGTGTATATAAGTGGAAGCAATGAGAATATTCTTGGTGTTCTCACTGTCATAGGACAAAAAACATTAATAAGTGCGGAAATCAATCAAACAAATTCCAGAATTATACGAGTACCAACTTTAACTTGAACAAACTAAATGTTGCAACGAGAAGTAATGAAAACAACACTAAAGCAATATCAACCAGCAAATTAAAATTTAAATATAAAAAAGGTGAGACCAAGATTCACCTTAAATAATATGGAAATTTTTCAAATGAGACCTCAATATTGTTAAAATCAAGTACTCCTTGCTGTAAGGCATTCTTAAATGCTTGGCGCCTAGTTAAAGCCGAAATTGGAGGATCAAAATCCTTGAATAGCTCTCGGAAATCCCTTTGCTCCTCGAGAATTTTGGAAATGCGACCACTTAAATCAAACTCAGAAGCAGAAGATCCAGCATGTACCCCCAAGAGAGGTCGCACCTTCCCAATCTCTGCATCAACTGAATCTAGCACAGTGTTATCAAGATTCAAGTTATCATTTCCAACATCAGGAGATATCACATCATTCTTCTCATCCACCAAAACACGAGGTACATCATTGCAATCAGAAGCATCCTTCATATCAGTATCTAAATCATCTTTCTCTGCCACTCCACTGGCAGCGGGTAGTATTGGCAACTCTGAACATTGTTTTACATCCTTGCCATTTTGAGATGATGGTGGGAGAAGGGACAACTCTTTTGAAAGATTTGACAAAGATGCCAAGGTCGATGCAACTGCTACAGTGGAGGGATCCCTGGACCTTGCCTCAAGATGCAGTCCTGTGATTGATCCACTATGAGCTTCCAATATACTAACAGGACGAGCAAAACTTGCAGCAGATAAGTTGTCATCAAAGATCTAACGTATAAGTCAAGGAAACGCTGGTAACTCAGTTCTAGTAACCAAAATGGAATTCACATCGTTTTACATGTATATGAACTCTCAAACACAATGAATTAAGGATACATAAGAATGTTGACCAGATGACCCAAAAACAACCTCATCACCTCCTTTGAGAGGGACAGTAGAATTTTTAGGGTAGACCTTGCCATTGACTTGCACATCGCCCTTCTTCCCCATAACTTCAAGCAAAGTGATGGATACCCCTTTCTAGTCATAAAGAAACCATAAACAGAATGAATAATGTTGTTTCTCTACTCCAAGTGGGAAACAAAGGAAAACACCGTTAAATGATGAAGAAATACTACTTCTGAGCCTGGAAAAAGTAGCATCTTAAGAAAAAGTGAGGTTTACCTCTGTCTCAGTGTGCTTGAGATTACATAAAGTTTTACTAACAGAAGAATCTCCTATCCACAAGTCACTGCCACGACCTTGACCTACAGTATAAGTTGCACGATGCATGACAACATGAGGATTCTGCAAAGGCAAATAAAAGTAAATTAGTGAATTAGGTGGTTTATTTCAGAAGAAAGCTCATGAAAAGTAAGCATCAGGGATGTAGTTGATACTTGATATGGTAAATATGTAAAGTGATCCAGCTTACTTTTAAAAGTGAAAAGAGCTCGACATTATTAAGATTTAAAGAATTAAACAGCATATAAAGAAACAATTTAATTGCTAACTTCCCTATGGCTAATGTTAAGACAGCCAATTGAGTTGGCCAGGGCCAAGTCTTGTCTGCTCAACACACTAAAAGTGAAATTGCACCCCAGATCCCCATCTCAAAAGAATAATTATTATAACCAGACTTAATTGAGTTAGTTGGAGTTAGTTGAGACCAAATCAATCTGGAGACAAATATAAATTGCACTTCGAGTCTTAAGTCTAACTCAACTTTCAAAAGGTTTCTTACACCAACTTATCATGTCTATATCTTTTCTCCTTTTTTTTTTTTTGGGTCTTTTATGGTATTCCAGCACTCATCTCACCCACCTCAGGCACTCATATTGGTTTTCTGAACAGAAATGAGACACTACTTCACAGTCATATGCTTTTCTACAAGTTCTTTTCCAGCACACAAAACAAACTTTCTCGAGAAGTGAAATGGAGCACTCTGAATAATCTCAAATAAACCCTTCTTTGAACAAGTCTTTAATTAGTTTTATCAACAAAAACAAACAAACAAAAAAAGAACCAACAAAAACAAAAAGAATAACTTTAATCAGCAACAAATATCCAGACTTAGCAACTACATTTAGAAATTTAATATCCCTATATAGACTTCGGATCCACATCTACTCTTTTTTTTTTACAGTTTGGGGGAAAACGGAAAATATTATGTGTGCTCACGCATTCCCTACATCTAAACACTAAAAACACAGTTTCAGCAGAAAATTGTACAAAATCAGATCAAGACATTCAATTAAAACGGAGGGAGTAACTCAATATCAGAAGTGGAAAGGCAAAAGATGGATAAGTTGAAGCTATAAGCCCTATGCTAATCATTTTATTGAACATGAACCAAGACAATGCCAAATGTTACAAAAAGTTTAGCATTGAGCTTCGAAAAAAACCAATTCGAATATATACAAAAAAGGAAGTTTGTGTGTGCCTGTGTATAAGTAAATTAAAGAAAAGGATCTTCCATCTCGGCTTTTCAACTCCTTCAAACGGCATTTATTCCTCTCTCCATATATTTTCAACTTCTTTAACATCCTTTCTTCCCCTCTTCCATATCATCCAAAAATGGCACAACCGTGCTAGCCTCCACGTTCTCCTCCTCTGTCCCTCATTCTTAACCTCTTCCTCCTCTCTCCTCATTCTCAACTCCAAGTCACCAGGATCTCACTGGTTCCCATTGGCACGTCAAAATTCAATCAAGATCACATATTTACCAAATTTTCATCTTAAATTCTTCTGGAATCTTCACTACTTTACCAAGTTACAAGAATCAAAGATAAACATATAGAAAGCTTAAGATAAGAAGCAAAGCCTACCTGAGAGCACTGCGAAACAAGTTTACCCCATGCAGCAGTACCAACATTAGATTTCAGCTGCCGCTTCTTTCCCCAATTCAATGCCGACTCTTTTGCCTTAGATTTCTCCACATCAATCACAGAATCACCTAAAACCCATCACACAAAAATTCAAGAAACCAACACAAATAAACATCAAAAGATTTTTAAAAAAAACTCAAAACACATGCAAGAAAAAAAATTATACCTAAAGTCATGGGTGATACCAAAGGCTCGTTTGCCGCTTCAGTTTCCAGCGATTTTTGTGGCACATCAGCAGCAGCGGCCAGATCAGACGATCGAACCTCTTGTTCAGCAGATTCAGGCCCCGAATCATTCAACTCACCCTGGATTTTCTCCCCAAGCGTATCATTAGTCGACGATGATAATGCCTCCGCCGCCTACAAAGCGGATCAAATTTTATAGAAAAATTCAAAGGAAAAAGAAATCTTTTATGCAGGGTACATGCAGGCATGTAAAAGATAATCGAGATTTAGTGGTCTGGTCTATTAAATTATACAATTTTTTAAAATCTGTTTACATGAATTTAACCTTAAATCTGATAAGAGAAACCCTAACCTTGGAGCGCTTGCCGTTAGAAATAGGAGAGGAGGGAGAAGAGAGAGAACGCTTGGAGGACGAAGAGCTGCGTCTGGTCTCAACCATGTTTGATCTTTTCTCCTTCTTCTTCCACAGATCCAAAGAATTAGAGAAATGAAGCAAAAACCGATTTGGATGTTAGGAGTAATAAATAGAGAATTATAGTGTGTGTGTGTGTGGAAAATGGGGGAGAGAGAGAGAGATAGAGAGACAAGGGGAGAAGGTGAATGATTGCGTGAATATCAGTTATAGAGTTCCGTCTGTTTGCTGAATTTATATGCTGCTAAGCTTTAAAGTGGCAAGGACTAGCTACTAGCTAGTAGTAGGAATTAGGGAACAAGTCTGTTTTTTCATTTGATTTTCGTTTCTGGAAATTAAATAGTACCGTTGTATTGTTTTGTAAAGACCGTACGTTATAGATATATATCTATACCTATCTATTTATATTGTTATATAAAAGTATAAATAAAATATTAAATTATAAAAATAACCTTTTAATATTAAACATAATAACTCACAACAAAAGGACATAATCGAAATTATAGACATTAGCCTTGTAATTCTATTAGTTTTAGGACATAATACTATATGTTAGGAATTCTACATGATTACCTTTAGAAATTCTACTATTATAATTATTTTCGGGCATAAATATTGGATATTAAAATAGACGTGCGTCCTAACGAAGTATAATTATTGTTATAATTCATAAATTACTTTCTCCGTAGTTTTGTAGCTTTAGGAGAAAGACTTGTGACTTCAATTTTTCTGTATAATGACCTATACATGCATATATACACGTTTGATTTTCCAAGTTAAGGTGAAACATATTATAGTTATATTACGTACATGGTTCTAATAAGGAAGTAATTTTATAAGGTTAAAATCTTAATCAACTTTAAAGTCCTAAATAGTAGGATTTTGTTGAAAGAATAAGAGAATGAAGATATAATTGAGAGAATTTTCTGTGTATTATGTCATCTGTCAAATCTGTACACAACTTGTTTTTATAAACAAATAAAAGGAATCTTTCAATAACTAATTATGCCACTTGGCTTATGACTATTAGCTATTCTATAACAAATTTATTTGATAGAAAGAGAAAGAATATTTTATCTACAAGAGACAGAGAAATCTGCACATATAGTCTTGTCTTATTCTATAGCAGGCCCAAGAGGCTCCAGACGAATTTGGGCCCAATAAAATAGACCAAAGAATGAGCAGCACAAGCATTTTGAGCCCAAAACACCTGGAGCCCAATTGTGAAAAGAGTCAAAATCCAAATCTCTTATACATCTGCTTTGTTTGGACAGAAGACATTCACCTCGTTTGTGTCAGTCTTCTTTTTCACAATTTCAGCTTTCTTTGCTTTCTAATTCTTCATAAAATCACCGTTAAGTTCTGAAATTTGTGAATCTTCGATTCCAACATCCCCCCTCAAGTTGGAGGGATGTGAAACAACCCACAACTTGCCCAAAACAGTCTTGTGGATCGGATCAGAAAGGAGTATTGTGAAAACATCGGCAATTTGAGAAAAAGAGGGAACAAAGGATAAAGAAATGATACCAGCAAGGTATTGTTGTCGGACAAAGTGACAGTCAAGGTCGACATGCTTGGTGCGTTCGTGAAAGACTGGATTTTTGGCGATGTGGATAGCGGCCTGACAGTTAGAGTGAAGAGGTACATGAATAGAAGGAGTAAGAGAAAGGTCTTCAAGAAGACGGAGAAGCCACGTGAGTTGTGCGATGACTCGGTGCATAGAACGGTACTATGCCTCGGCGGAGGAAAGGGACACCAAAGATTGCTTCTTGGACTTCTAAGAAATGGGAGAAGAACCAAGGGAAATGTAATATCCACTGATAGAGCGGCGAGTGTCCGGACATCGGCCCCAATCGGAGTCACAAAAAGCAACAAGCTTGAAGGAGGGATTAGAGGAGAGAGAAAGCCCTAAACCATGGTCCAAAAGAAGGTAACGTAAACAACGTAAAGCAGCATCAAAATGAGGATGACGAGGCCATTGCATGAATTGACTGAGGTGCTGCACAGTAAATGATAAATTAGGCGGGTATGAGTTAGATAATTGAGTTTGCGATAGATGAAATGATCTGGTAGAAGATCACTTTCATTCATACGCAAGTGGCTAGAAGGATCAAGAGGAGAAGAAGCTGGTTTGGATTCCAAGCAGCCAAATTCAGAAAGAAGATCCAAGGTAAATTTCCTTTGAGTTAATATGATTCCTTGTGTTTCCCTGATGATCTCAATATCCAAAAAATAATGTGTTTGACCTAAATCCTTGATTTTGAACCCAGAGTCTAGAAACACCTTAAGAGAATTAAGTTCTGTAGGGTCATCTCCTGTTAGTAAAATATCATCGACATAGATAACAATAATTGGAGCACTCCAAAAGCCGTCGTGACTTCGAGCCCTGCAGGCGTATCGAGGTCGAGGAGGTCGTGGGGGCTATGCGTAAGATGAGTAGGGGTAGAGCGACTGGGCCGGACGAGATTCCGGTAGAATTTTGGAAGTGTGCAGGGAGAGCAGGCATGGAGTGGTTGACTGGGTTGTTTAATGTTATTCTTAAGGCGAAGAGGATGCCGGATGAGTGGAGGTGGAGTACGGTGGTTCCATTGTATAAGAACAAAGGTGATATCCAGAGTTGTAACAATTACAGGGGTATCAAATTACTGAGTCATACCATGAAAGTATGGGAGAGGGTGGTTGAAGCGAGAGTGAGGATGACAGTGTCGGTATCCGACAACCAGTTCGGGTTCATGCCGGGTCGTTCCACCACAGAAGCTATACACCTTGTTAGGAGGTTGGTGGAACTGCACAGAGAGAGAAAGAAGGATTTGCACATGGTGTTTATTGACCTAGAGAAAGCATATGACAAGGTTCCTAGAGAAGTTCTCTGGAGATGCTTGGAGGCAAAAGGTATGCCGGTGCCTTATGTTATGGCAATTAAGGACATGTATGACGGGGCTAAGACTCGGGTTAGGACAGTAGGAGGGGACTCTGAGCCTTTTCCGGTCGAAATGGGATTACACCAAGGCTCTGCGCTTAGTCCATTCTTATTCGCCCTGGTGATGGATGCGATATCAGACCATATTCAAGGGGAGGTGCCATGGTGCATGCTATTCGCCGATGACATAGTTCTGATTGACGAGTCACGAGCCGGTGTTAACGAGAGATTGGAAGTCTGGAGACAGACTCTTGAGTCGAAGGGCTTCAAGCTAAGCAGGACGAAGACGGAATACCTCGAGTGTAAGTTCAGCGCCGGGCCGGGGGAAGTGGACGTGGATGTGAGGCTTGAGTCACAAATTATCCCAAATAGAAGCAGCTTCAAGTATCTTGGGTCGATTATCCACGGGGGAGGGGAGATCGACGATGATGTCACACACCGTATTGGTGTAGGATGGATGAAGTGGAGGTTAGCATCTGGAGTCTTGTGTGATAAGAGAGTGCCAACGATACTCAAAGGTAAGTTCTATAAAGCGGTGGTTAGACCGGCCATGATGTATGGGGCTGAGTGTTGGCCTGTTAAGAACTCACATATCCAAAAGATAAAAGTAGCTGAAATGAGGATGTTGAGGTGGATGTGTGGGCACACTAGAAAGGATAAGATTAGGAATGATAGCATTCGAGAGAAGGCGCACGTGGCCCCTATTGATGACAAGATGCGGGAAGCGAGGCTCAGATGGTTCGGTCATGTACAGAGGAGAAGCCTAGATGCTCCAGTAAGGAGGTGTGAGCGGTTGGTCGTGGAAGGCACGAGAAGAGGCAGAGGGCGGCCCAAGAAGTATTGGGGAGAGGTGATCAGGCAGGATATGGCGAGGCTTCAGATTTCCGAGGACATGGCACTTGATAGGAAGTTATGGAAGTCGCGTATTTCGGTTGTAGGCTAGGAGGTAGTGGACTAGTTCGGTGGGTTTTTGTCTAAGATAGCTAGGGGCAATGTCGAGTTTTACTATTTTCTATTTTCGATGTAGGATCGATTTACAAACCATCGTTTCTGCTTTGAATTATTATTATTATTATTTTTCTTTTCCTGCTTTCTATGTTCCTTTTACCGTATGATTTCCGCGGTGAATCTAATACTCTCTTCTTTTGTCTTTTTTGTCTTTTTTATTATATTGAGCCGAGGGTCTTTCGGAAACAGCCTCTCTGCCCCCTTGGGGTAGGGGTAAGGTCTGCGTACACACTACCCTCCCCAGACCCCACTTGTGGGATTTTACTGGGTTGTTGTTGTTGTTGTTGTATAGATAACAATAATGGTAGTGGTGCCTGCTGATTTCTTGAAAAAGAGTGAGTAATCGTTGAGTGAATGAGAGTAACCTTTGAAATTCAGAGCAGCAGTAAACCTGGCATACCACTGCCTAGAGGCTTGGCGCAAACCATAAAGAGATTTGCATAGTTTGCAAACATGAGTAAGGGTGCGAGGGGTAAGGCTAGCTGGAAACTTCATGTAAGCTTCCTCATGTAAATCACCATGGAGGAAAGCATTGTTGACGTCCAATTAGTAAACACCCCACTGCTTCTTAACTGCCACTATCAATAAACATCTGATGGTTGTCATCTTAACAACTGGGGAGTACGTCTCATTGAAATCAATCCCTTCCCTTTGTATGTCACCCCTGATGATTAACCGAGCTTTAAACCTCTCTACTGAACCATCCTGGTTGTATTTCACCTTGTAAACCCACTTACATGGTAATGTTTTCATGTCCTTAGGTAGTGTCACAACCTCCCAAGTTTTGTTTGCCTCTAAAGCTGCAAGATCTTGGTTCATGGCTTCCTACTAACCAGGATGAAGGGAAGCTTAGGAAAATAAGGTAGGTTCAGAAATATGGGAAATGGTGTTGAGGAAATTTTGGTTGGTGGAAGATAGGGCAGAAAAGGATAAGATAGAAGGGGACACAGGGGAAGCAAAACAGTAGGTAGTCAGATTAGTTAAAACAACTTAATTGCAGATGTATTCATCCAAATAAGAGGGTAAATGATGTTCTCTGGTGGATCTTCTAAGAGCAGGTTGATAAGGTAGAGTGGTGGGAAATAGGGATGAATCAGATTGAGCAGGAGGAAGTGGGGAAGGGAGAGAGTTAGAGGCTGAAGTAGGTGAAGTAAACATGGGAGAAGGAAAGGGTAAAGGAGTAGAATGAAGAGCACATGGTAGTGAAGAGGCAATTCCAGAAGAAATGGGTCTAAGTATTAGAGATGGGGAAGGTATAGAGCAGGGAGGTGCAGGTGATGCTTGATCAGGAGTGTCAATGGAATGGGAAGACAAATTTGATTGGAAATATTATGGATATGGGCAGGATAGAGGTATAGGGAAAGATGTGTTCATGGAAAACTACATCCCTTGAAACAAAGACCTTGTGAGTTTGTAGATCAAGTAGCTTATATCCCTTCTTGCCAGAAGGATACCCCAAAAACACACACTTAACTAATCTAGGATCTAGCTTGGATCTGTGTGTAGGTAGTGTTGAAGCATAACATACGCAACCAAAGTCTCTTAATGTACCATAGTTAGGAGGTTGACCAAATAAGACTTCATAAGGGGTCTTCATCTTTAGAACCTTAGAGGGAAATCTGTTAATTAAAAAAGTTGTTGTCAACAAGCAATCCCCCCAAATTTGACTGGAAGGTTAGATTGAAAGAGTAATGCCCTGCAGGTTTCAAGTAAATGTTTGTGCTTCCTCTCAACAACCCTTTTTGTTGGGGAGAGGAAACACAAGTTGTTTGATGAAGAATACCTTGGGAAGCAAAGAACTGTGAGATACTGGTACTGGATCCCAACTCAAGGGCATTGTCTGATCTTATAATCTTTACTTTGGTGTGAAACTGTCTCTCAGTTATGGCTAAGAATTGTTTGAGCATAGAGAAAGCATTAGACTTAGTTTTGAGGAGAAATGTCCATGTGCTTCTACTATAATCATACACTATAGTAAGAAAGTATTTGTAACCATCATAAGTGTGTGTTTTGTAAGGTCCCCAAGTGTTGACATGAATAAGATCAAAAATCTGTTTAGTTGTTATAAAACTAGAGAGGAAAGGTAATTTGACTTGCCTAGCTTTAGCACAAATATCACAAGGCTGAAAATTAGAAGGAGAAGAAGAATAAGAAATAGAAGAGATGCATTTCATATTAGAAAAGGGCATATGTCCCAGTCTATTATGCCATAAACTTACATCTTTAGAAATAGATGCTAAACATGTGCTAGAATTGGAAATTGCTCTACTGGATTTTTTACTACAAACATAATGGCTAAAAGCCTTGATTAAATTAGACATAAATACTCTAGGCTTGAGAAACTTGGCTGGACCAACTTGGCTTGAGTGGACTGAATTGAAGACATAGATCTCTCTAGTGACTTTACCAAGCACCACTGGACTCTTTAGTGAAGGGGCCTACAATGTTGCACCAAAAGAGGAGAAAATCAGAAGTGAATGAAATTGCAAACACAACTTGTATCCTGACAATAAGTTGTAATTAAAACATGGCACAAATAAAACATGATGAAGGGTAAAGCCAGGTAGAATGGTTACTGATCCTACCTGATAAACCAAAACCTTAGCAGAATTAAGTAGCTTTACAGAGACAAGCTTAGGAAGGAGTTTGACATTAAATAAGAGCTGCAAATCAGAAGTCATATGCTCAGAAGCACCTGAATCTAAAATCCAAGAAATAGATTGAAGAGAAACACTGATATGTGTTTTGGAAGAGGAAGAAGAATCAGGTATACCAGCACAATTAGCAGACACTATCTCCTCATCTATCTGCTCAATTTGAGAGCCAACTTTCACTTGTTGAAGCAACTGGTAAAGGCTTTGAAACCGATCTTGTGTCATGGGTTGTTCTCCTGCATTATTTGGCTGAGTATCTGAAGTTTCCATGTATACTGCTGCATTGCTCTTTGCTCCATTGAATCTTTTGGATTTGGTAAACTTAAAATCTGAGGGAAAACCAATCAATCTATAACAGTTTTCAATGTTATGAGTTTGCTTCTTGCAATAGTTGCAAAACTGAGTTCCCTTCTTTGTTTCCATGTTGAACTTCTTAGCAGATGTGACTTTCTGTCCTCCATAGGACTATGCTACAACAAAGGCACTTTCAGCTGGATGATGAAAGATCTGTACTTCTCTTTGCTTCTCATCTATGATAAGCAAAGAGTAGGCATGATTCAGTGAAGGCAAAGGAGATATCAGAAGTAGATTGCTTCTGGCTGCTGCATAGGTGTCATTCAGTCCCATAAGGAACTGAATGAGTCTGCTATCCTGTTGAGATTTATAATTTTTGAGTTTACCACCACAACTGCAGTCACAGGTACAATGTTGGCATATATCCAAACTATCCAATTCATCCCACAACCTTTTCAGCTTAGTATAGTATCTTGCAATGTCCAAATTTTCTTGTGTTGTTTCACTGATCTACTTTTGTATGTGATAAAGTTGTGGTCCACTACTCTGACCAAACCTTTCTTCAAGCTCATCCCATATTTCCTTGGCGGTATTGGTGTACAGAACACTCTCTGTTATTACTTTGGAAAGAGATTTTAAAAGCCAAGAAATGACCATATCATTACAACGGGTCCAAGACTTGAAATCATCATAAGAGATTTTGGGCTGAAGAAATGTCCCATCAATAAGTCCTACTTTGTTCTTAGCAGAAAAAGCTACGAGCATTTCCTTTCTCCAACCCCCATATCCTCTTCCATCAAAAGGAGAGTTAACAATAAGCATTCCTAGTAAATCAAAAGGGTGGAGGTAAAAGGGATGTGAGGAGTCAAGAAGTGCAGAAGCAGTTGATGCCATCTGAGGAGAGCTGGTTATTGTGATAGATGCTGAAGGAAGCTCGACTTGGTCTCCCATGGTCGATTAGGATATAACTAAAATAAGAAAAAAAGAGATTGAAGAAAGATCGAGCACTAAATCTCTGATACCATGTTGAGAGAATAAGAGAATGAAGATGTAATTGAGAGAATTTTCTATGTATTATGTCATAATCTGTACAGAACTTGTTCTTATATATAAATAAAAGGAATCTTTCAATACCAACTATGCCACTTGGCCTATGACTATTAACTATTCTATAACAAATTTATTTGATAGAAAGAGAAAGAATATTTTATCTATAAGAGAAAGAGAAATCTGCACATATAGTCTTGTCTTATTCATAGTAGGCCCAATAGGCTTCAGACGAATTTGGGCCCAATAAAATAGACCAAAGAATCAGTAGCACAAGCATTTTGAGCCCAAAACACCTGGAGCCCAATTGTGAAAAGAGTCCAAATCCAAATCTCTTATACATATGCTTTGTTTGGACAGAAAAAATTCACCTCGTTTGTGTCAGTCTTCTTTTTCACAATTTCAGCTTTCTTTGCTTTCCAATTCTTCATGGAATCACCATTAAGTTCTGAAATTTGTGAACCTTCGATTCCAACAGATTTATTACATATTTCAAATAAGGAAAGATTTAATGAATAAAATTTTAGTTGATTTCTAAATCCAAAATATTAGAAGAATGATTAAATTATAAATTTCTATTTTTAAAGGGTAAAAAAGGTTATATTGTCCAAATCCATTTAGAAAAAGGATAGCATATATTGTTATAAAAGCCAATTATTACATAAAAGAACTCATAGGGAAAGGACATAACTATAATAACTTATTTTTTTGGACTACAATAACTTCTATGTTAATTTTTTAATATTTAATATTTTAAAATTAATACAATCTTGTCTATTGAGTTGTTATTTAAAATACGTAGGAAGGTTTAATAAAATTAATTCTATAAGAATCCTCCATATTGATAATATAACTCTATAATATTCATTACCAAAATAATAAAAGTAATGCTAAACGAATTGCATAAAGCGTTGAAATTGAGCAAAAAATTCCAAGTTAATATATTATTATATTATATTTGAATTGCTTTCCTACTCAAATAATATTTTTATTATTATTAGCTTTTCGTGTAATCTAAAAAAATATACCTAATTATTAAAGAGCAACTAAGAAAAATTTTAAGAATATAAATATGCGAGAAAAGAAAGAAAAATATTGGTAAGATCCAATAGTACTAATGATTTTACTAATGTAAAGATCTAAAAGTAAAATGTCATCAATCTTTTTACTCTTTAAAAATAAAATTTATGGTGGATAGAATTATAATCACGGTTAAATATTCAAACATGAGATAAACAAATATTAAGAATCTAAATCAATAGAAAATAAATCATATTTTATATTAAAACCAAATAATCAAATGTTTTAATTAATTATTTAGTAAGAGAATTCAATTAAATTATTTTTTAAATCATCCTATGAGTAAAATTATTTTTCAAGTAAAAAAAAATTTAGGGTACATAAATTTATTGATCCATAAAAAGAGTGTTAAGAGATAAAAAAAAAAATAGATCAAAAAGTAAAAGAGATTAATATAATATTAATAAGGCCATACATGTGTTTGAGGAAGCACAACTAAAGCTAAATCCTGGACAAGAATAAGCTTTCAAGATTATATTATAAAAAATCGACTCTGGTATAGCGAGATTATCCTTTGTAGATGACTCTAGTGGAATCGAAATAATATTCCTATGTCATGCATTACTTGCAAATGTCATATCAAGAGGCATGATATTGCTAACAATAAGAACAATTGGTGTACCAGCAACGACTTTATTATGAGATCGTACAACTCATTTCAAATTTGATATACCTCTTCAAATAACTAAAATAATCATCACAAAAATCAAATCAGAGCAATATTGCTAAATTTATAAGGAACGCAAAAGTGATAATATGCGATGAAGAGCTTTTGGTTAAGCGTCAAATAATTGAAACAATCACTCACAGTTTTAGTGATATATTGGATATCCATGAACTGTTTGGTGGAAAAGTAATAGTTTGGGAGGTGATTATGTCAAGAACGATAAGTAATTCCAAAATTGACTAACGTAGAATTTGTAAAAGCTAGCTTGCCAGAATTATACTTGTGACCTCACATGAAAAATATTCAAATGACAAGAAATATAATAGTAAGAACGGATCCAATATTTAGTGACTTCTTCGTTGTAGGAAACGAAGAAGAGAGCCCAATAAAAGATGATTTGGCTTTTCTAGAACACTTGGTTATCAACCTCTATGGTAATAGTAGTGCATTTAATAAGCAAAATATTTTGATCATTAGATTAAAATGTAATTTGTGCAAATTAATTACATGATAGAAATTAAAGAGCTATCTTAGCTAGCAAAAATGAATATGTTGATCAACTAAATAAAAGGTTGATTGCTAAATTTTATGGTAAAAATAGAATATTTTTCAGTTCTGGCTTAGCAGAAGACGATACAAAAAATAACTACCATGAAGAATATTTAAATATGACCTTCTACCATACATGTTTGTTGTTAAGTTCATTATTTCCTACGTATGTTAGTGTCGCCATATATATATAATTGACTAAGTTAAAATTGATCTTCCGTTGCATATAGGTTGATTTTGAAGAAAAATATGGCCGTCATGTTACTGAAAACTTAGATTCACTGAATATCTTATATAATAATACACATATGGTATATAGAAGTTTTGACAATAACATCATACGTGCAGAACTTATGATATTGGTCAATGTACTTCTAAGTATGTGTTTATCCCCGAATTCAACTACTGTCTTTTGAAACTAAAGAATATCCTTTTAAATTTGTTTGAAAATAATTTTTAGTATGTTTATGATTTGTAGTTATAATAAATAAAGCACAAGTACAAATATCTTAAATATTGAACTATATTTACCACAATATATTTTCTTACTCGAATAACTATATGTTGCACTTTCAAGATAGATATCAATATAAAAAAGTGTTCGGTAAGATACCATCACATTAGATAACTTTATACTACATAATTATCTACTTAACATGTCTAAAATTGATCATTTATATAAGTTCTAATGATATCCTTTCATTTTGAATTCATGTATTATGCTAATGTAAAAATATTTTTCGGCATTTAGATGATTGTTGTAATATTATATATAAAATTTCTCTCATTAATCAAATTTTATTATCCCTTCATAAAAAATAAATATTTAAACTATCATGCGCCATTATTAACGTGCAACGCACGTTTATAGATACTAGTTAAAATGAAAAGTTCTAGACTTATTGGCACGAGACTTGGACTTGAAAATCAATACCTCAAATGCTAACATACGCTGGTAACTGAAAAAGTGACTACTAACCGCCATAACCGTCAGGCTACGACTGAGGCGATGATTACGCCGGCAATTGGAATACTAAAGAGGAAAACTCCATTGACGTTTGGAAGCTTCTTACCTTCGAAGTTTCAATCAATTGAAGAGGAGAGTGAAATTGAAACAGAATGGATATATCCAGCTCAAAATCCCCATGCAAGGAGAGGTAAGGAACAAGTTAAGAAGGAAATTCATGAACCAAGACGACTCCAATTCTCTGAAATTGGAATGGATAAGCAACCCAGAAGTGAGGGGACGATGGACCAGACTGAACGCGATGAAGGACTAAAGAACAACCGTGCTTCACAAATGGGTAAACCACTTACCTATGTCCCTCCATCAATGAGGGATGGCAAAGTGGTGGTGAAGATCGTGGAGGATGTCATCAAAGCGCAGAAGGAGGTGTGGAACTCTACATTAATAGGATATGTGTTGGGCGACTGTTCGATCAATGGACAACTATGTGAATACGGTATGGAATTTGTTACTAAACCTAAAATTTTGTACCATGAAGAGGGATACTATATATTCAAGTTCTAATCAATAGAAGATAGGGACTTCGTTCTGCAGGCTGGGCCATATACATATCACAATAAGCCAATGATCTTGAGGAACTGGGAAATTGATTTCTATTTTGATCCAGAGTGCCTTAGCACTATTCCATTGTGGGCGAAATTTCCAGGACTACCAGTGGGGTATTGGTCTCCTAAGGCACTTGGCAAATTGGCCAGTGGAATTGGGAAACCACTATACATAGATAAAACAACCGCTGACATGGAGAGGATCTCTTATGCTCGAGTTTTGATTGAAGTGGATGTTGCACAACATTTGCCTGAATGTATTGAGATTGACACACCTTTTGAAACATTTTAGCAGCAGGTAACATATGAATGGAGGCCATAATTTTGTGTAGAATGCTTGAAATTTGGCCATGATGCAGAGAACTGTAGAAGAATTGAACCAGGAGCAAAGGAGAATACCTACCAGGAAGTAACTAAGAGAAAAATAAGAAGAAATAGAAAGAAAAGCCTAGTATGGATGGTTAAAATACCAAAGAAAAACAAAGGGGCAAACCAAGAAGAAGCTCAATATGTATATGCAGGGGGAGAGGCACAACAAAATGCCTCTCAAAATATAACACAAATCCAGAAGGGGTAGCAGAAAGAACAAGAAATTAGTACACAAGCAAAGGGCAAGAATAAAGCTATACAAGAGCCTATGCAAAATGATCCTGTGATGATAATGAGAGCAAATAGATTTGCTGTAATGAGAATTGAGGAGCCTAAAACTGCAGGGGAAGAACCTGTAGGGGTACAAAAGGTGGAAGACCCCCATAATAGTATGCACATGGAATATAAGAGGGCTAAATAAGCTCTCAAAACAGAAGGAGCTGAAGCTCTTTCTGAAAAGACAAAAAATAGATCTAATGGGATGTGTGGAAACCAGAGTTAAAGAAGGGGAAGCAAAGAAAATCTTGCAAAAAGTAGCCAGGGGTTGGAAATACTATTGCAACTATAATACATCAGTAAATGGTAGAATTTGTCTCCTATGGAAGTACAATATAAATGTACAGATTCAAACTATAAAAGATCAGTACAAACACTGACTAATTGAGGAAATTTCAACTCATTTCAGCACAAAATTTACAGTAGTATATGCTAAAAACACATTGCAACAAAGAGAGGAATTATGGGTTGAACTTCAGCAGGTTGGAAAGCAAATTAGTAATGTATGACTCTTAAATGGTGATTTCAATAATGGACTTACCACTGATGATAGAATTGGGCAACTAGTTACAACTAAACAAGTACAAGGATTTCAGGAATTACTAAATAGCCTGCAATTGACACCTATAAGGTCAATAGGCAGGCACTTTACTTGGTGCAATAAACAACCTGTGGGTAGTAGAGTTTACAGCAAAATAGATTGCGCACTGGGCAATTTTCAATAGATGCAGCAATATGGTCACATTGAGGCAGATTTCCTAAATCCTGGAGTATCTGACCAATCCCCTGTGATTTTGAGATGTGGAGAGAAGAAAAGAATGTACCCAAAGCCATTTAAGTTCTTTGTTAATGTCATGGAACACCCTGAGTTTCATGCAAGGCTAAAGAGAGTATGGGAGTAGAAAAAGGATATGAATGCCATGTTTAAGGTCAGCAGGAAGTTACAGGAGCTGAAGCATGAACTGAAGGATCTCAATCAATATATGGAATCCTATCAGCAAAGGCTAAATCAAGCTAGACAACAACTGGAGGTTGTACAAGCTAACATGAATGTTCAACCATTCTGTCAGAGCCTATTTGATCAGGAGAAATAGATACTAGCTGACTTAGATAAATGGAGCAAAATTAAAGAATAAGTACTTAGACAAAAATCCAGAGCAAATTGGATCCTGTGTAGTGATAGTAACTCAAAGTACTTCCATGCTAAGTGGAAGATTAGACAAAGCAAGAACACAATCTCCTCCATTTACACAGAGACAAGCATTAAACTCATAGACCCAGTGCAAGTGGAATCAGAATTCATTGCTGTTTTCAAAGGATTAATGGGTAGCTGCAGTGGTGAGATCAGATGTCCAAACTCATAGATCATTAAAAAAGGGTCAGTGTTGAGAAAGGAGCAACAAGTAAAAATGATAAAGCCAGTGACATATACAGAAATAGACATTGCTATCAAAGACATGCCAACAGACAAAGATCCAAGGATAGATGGCTTCCCAATTGAATTCTTCACAAGAAACTGGGAGCTAGTGAAGAATGATATATATGTGCAGTGCAGAATTTTTTTGAAACAAGAAAAATGCTGAAGAAGGTGAATTGTACAGCCATCACCTTGATACCCAAGGTTACTTCACCAACACTAGTTAAAAACTACATGCCTATTGCATGTTGTAACATATTATACAAAATCATAGCAAAGATAATACAGCTGAGAATTAAGAGAGTGATTGGGAGCATAGTGAGCCAGTCACAATCAGCTTTTGTAGAAGGAATGAGCATCATTGATAACATCTTGTTCAGTCATTAGCAGTTCAAAGGATACAATAGAAAAGGGGTCTCTCCTAGATGTGTCATGAAAGTGGATCTTAGGAAGGCCTATGATACTATAGATTGGAGGTTCTTGAGGAGAATGCTTAGTAATCTTGGCTTCCCATTCAGATTCATTGAATGGATCGTGGAATGTGTTACAACTGTCTCATACTCTCAAGTGATAAATGGAGGACCCACCAAACCTTTTCAAGGACAAAGAGGTAGCAGACAAGGGGACCCTATGTCCCCATACCTCTTTGTAATTGCAATGGAATATTTGAATAGGAAAATGATGATGTTAGCAGAGAATGGGGATTTTAACTTCCATCCTAAGTGCAGGAAACTGGGTATAATTCATATCTGCTTTGCAGATGATATGCTCATGTTCTGCAGGGAAGACACTGAATCCATCAGGCTAATTCAAGGGGTATTTCAGGAATTCTATGTAGCTACTGGTTTATAAGCAAATAAAGACAAAAGCTGTATCTATCTGGCAGGAGTGAATGAAGATGGAAAGCAGGAAATCTTGAACATGTTGGGATTTGAGGAGGGTAAGTTACCCTTCAGATATTTAGGGGTTCCCCTATCCTCTAAAAAACTAATTGTGAACCAATGCTTACCCCTAATAGAGAAGATAACTGATAGAATTAGATGTTGATCAGCAAGATTGCTATCCTATTATGGCAGGCTCCAACTGATAAAGTTTGTACTGTTTGGCATCCAAACTTACTGGGCACATATATTCCTACTCCCTAAGAAGGTCATGAGGATGATAGATGCAGTTTGCAGAACTTTTTTTGTGGACCGGGGAAGCTAATATCACAAGAAAAGCACTGATAGCATGGGAAAAAATATGCAGGCCTACATCTACAGGGGGATTAAATGTCATCAATATAGGATTATGGAACAAGGTTGCTGTGATGAAACAACTATGGGCAGTAGCAATGAAAAAAGATTGTTTGTGGATAAAATGGGTTTATAATTACTATATTAAGAAGCAAAATTTGGAACACATGCCTATACCTAAGAATGCAGCTTGGGTGATCGGGAAAATAATAGAGACAAGGGAAAACTTACATCGACAACCTATTCAGGGACCCTGTGTGATCGACTGAATCCACTATTGGTACAAGGCAATTTTCTATCAAGCAGGCCTATTTCATGTTGATGCCCCAGTACCAGAAAGTTCAGTGGAGGAGCATAATCATGCAAACAAACATCCATCCCAGATATAGATTTATAACATGGTTGGCTGCACATGAAAGATTTGCTACTGTGGAAAGACTAAGTAAAATTGGAATACAAGTGCCACATGATTGTGTTTTCTACAAAGTTGCTACAGAAACATTGTATCATCTCTTCTTTGAATGCCCAGTCACAAATAGAGTATGGGCAAGGCTATTACTATGGCTTTACATGAAAAGAAACATAAAAGGATGGAAAGAAGAACTCAACTGGGCAAGCAGCATGGCTAGAAAAAAGACAGAAAAAGCAATGATCACCAATTATGTGCTTGCGATGCTGGTATATAGTATATGAAGGGAGAGAAACATGATAAGGTTTCAGCAGGGTATCTTTTAGGAGCAAAGATTATGCAGAGAAATAGTCCTACATGTACACAGAAGAGGCATAGGGCAACCAAAATGGCATCAGACACTACAGAGTCTTGATAGTTTTGCTTGATGTTCATGTAATTATCTATATAATTGGTTGTAATTAGAAGGTCAGTAGTGGTTTGCCTAGATGGTTTGATAGGAATGCAATTATAACTAGGATGAGCATAGTTGACTATAGATTGTAGCTGGTCAGCAGTTACATGGATTTGTACAGTTTACTTTGATTAATACAATATGAGTTAATAAAAAAAAATTAAAATAAAAAAATATAAGGGTGTCAAATAAACAAAATGAGTTAATTTTTTACGAGTTGAAACGATTTGAGTCAACAAACATGTCAAAACTAAAAACCTAATTTATCCAAAGTTTACTTTGATTGGGTCGAAATGAGCTAAAAGAAATCAACCCACTCAATTTGATTTTGAATTTAAGTCCAACTCCAGCGCTTAAAAAATCAAATTGTACAACAAAACTCTACAATTTAATCACAAGAATTTATTATAAAATCATAAAATAAATCAAGTAAGCTTCCAATATCTTGGATGATAGGAATCATAGATGAAATTAGGTGAATTTTCATACACTATTGTCTGTTTAACCAAAAAGTGGGATTTCGTCCAAATCTTATTTTAGAAGAACTCGGGTTACTGATAATCAAATAGAAATATGAATAATGGATGTAAATAAAAGTTGAATAGAAAGCGAAGTAAATCAGTACATTCCAGTAGTATTTCGTGTCCTTACAAATAATCAGATTTCCCCCTTTTATAGCTATTTCTAGGAGATGCATTTTGCCTTTGTCATAATATAGCCATTATAAACAATTAAAGGCATTTAATGCTACGTTATTAATGGTAATAATTATAATTCAATACAAATTCTCTAATATTTCCAGTAATTAATGCCTATTAAATTCTATATCCGTACCCTTTTTGCTATCAAGTTCACTCTCTTTGACTTTTGAACGTAAATAGGTACGAGCGCCGAGTCTTTTGAATCTCTGCTCGTGTCTGTTGTAACTCTTGCTTCTTTAACTATTCTTTGCTAATCATCATTCTTTGACCAGTCTACGTGTCATGACATGTCATCTTTCAATCACTTCAATATATATAAACTTAAATTTTCCCAATACAGATAGTCCCTCCACTTGCCATTTATTCATCAATTGAATATTTGGGAAGTGGATTTTATTAAAGCGGGAATATTTGCCGCCATTAGTTCTCTTCTGGAATCGACGCTTTATTTATCACTTCTATTTAATGACTATTACACGTGGCATCTTCTTATTGGTTCTGTGACTTTTCAGTGTCTTTTAAGGCTTTTTTCCGGCTTCACCAATTACGAAATGATAGTTCTCATTATGACATTTCCATCATTGCACCTTTTCCTTTGAAGGTTGCTTTTAAGTATAAATATAGTTTTCATCTTTGTCTTTCTCACATAAAGTTCTCAGAATATTCAATTCTTATTTCCTTCTTCCTTGTACTATTATGTCTTCATCAAACCTTAACCTTAGGAGAGTTCCCATTGTCGATAACCTTCCTCTTGCCCCTATCAGGAGCAGAAAAGGAGGTGGACTTCGTAATTTAGGATCTTCATCCACACCCGGTTCTTCTCCACCTTCATCTAGTTCCTCTCCATCTTCTAGAACAAGAGGTTCTCTTTCTCAAAGGTCTTCATCTAGAGGTAAAGAACCAATTGAACCTCTTCGTGAATCTACTGTGGATGAGATTGTTCCCATTGAACTATCTTTTATAATGGTAGAGAATCCATTGGGAATCAAAGTTTCTTCTATGTCTTCATTAGAACGTGTTGACATTTACCCGACTCAGATTATTGAAGGTTTAATTTCTATAGTTCGTAGGGACTGTCATTGGAGCCATGACTTCCCCATTATAATCCCTAATGTGAACCAAAGAATCAATTCCTATTTAATTGAGTTTTCTTTTGTTTATACATACCCTTTCACGTTGGGTTTCAAACCTGCTATTGACCATGTTATCATTGAATTCTGTCATTTTTTACGTCTGTTTAGGACAAATTGACCCTATTGTATGGAGGGTTGTTGCCTGTTTGAGGCATTTAGCTAATATGGCTGGTGTGCCTTTTACTTTTTCTCATTTAATTCACCTTTACTCTCCCAAACTCTTTCGCCAAGGAGTCTTTACTCTAGTAGCAAGAAGTAAACGAGTTGTGGTCAGTTCAGAAGATGATAAAGATCGTGGCTGGTACGCCATGTTTGTTGCTGCCCCTATTGTTGGTTTAGTAGGTGATGGAAATGTTCCCTTCCCTGAGAAGTGGAATTTTGCACGTGAGCTTTCTTTCTAATAACCTTCTCGTACCTTTTTCTCAATTCTAATGATTGTCATTTTAATTTCCTTCCTCTTTTTTTTAGCAACCATGGGAATTGTCAATGAGATTCCCAATTTCTATGGTTGGGTAGAAAAGTTGTTGTATGATGCCCCGATGGAGGGTAGGTCTTGGAAAACTCTATCTCAATGATTTGGTTGGAAAGTAAAAACTCACGGTAAGAGTCTTTTTTATAACTTTTCTCATTGCTTCTTCTAGAAATTATTTTAATCCTTCTTTTTATCAAGATTTCCCATTCGAGGCATTAGTGTTGAGGCTGTCGTAGCTTCCCGAATTTCTTTGGAAACGGCCCAAGAGATAATTTTGGGCTCTTCATCGAAAAGGAAAGCTATTGTTGATCAAAACTTTGAGGAGGAAGAAGAACAAGAGGGGGGTTCTTTGATAAAAAGGCCACAGGCTAGAAGACGAATTATGATGATGAAGCATCTCCCCCTCGTTCTACTCCTCTCACCGAGCCTGTTGAAGCCTTGTTGGTGATTTCTGATGATGATACCCCTGCTGCCGCCCATGATCTGTTGAGCAGTTTTTTATCCGCGGGTTTGGTAGTGAAAGTTTAGGACCGATTTCTGATGAAAGCACCCCTTGATTATTTTCCTTTATCTGCTCCTACAATTCCTTCTTTGCCAGTCGTGGCTGTTATCGTTGCCGCTTCTCCCCCAGCTGTTTTGACTCCTTCTACTGCTCCTCCCCAGCTATTTGACTCTTTCTACAGTTCCTCCTACAACCGTTCAACAAACTGAGGTTGGTTCCTCAAGTAGAAATGGAGCCATGAAACAGGTTATCATCGAGGTCCCTGCTGATAATAATCTTTTGAGAAAATCAGGTGGGGCTGACGTGTGGTTGAAACCCCTAATTGGTCCAATCGATAAGGCCAAGCTTGAGAGCCACAATTCTTTAACTTTGATGAACGACATAATACAATCATCATTAAAGGTATTCCTTTTTAATGATTTGTTATTCCTTTTTATAAGGCTCTTACCTTTTCTCTTCTTTCTCACACAGAGCAGTTGATGCATGAGTACCAAGTTGAAGCAGATAACTGGAGAGAGCAATATAAAAGCCTTCAAATTGACATGGAAGCGTTAGAAGAGAATAAGTGCACCTTAGAACATCAGCTGAGAGATTTAACTTCGGAGTTGACAGCTGAAAAAGCTTCTTCAAATCAAGCTAGTAAAGATAAAATCTTCTCGAAACTTCCTTTTCTGAGCAACTCTCCAAGGCTAGCAAAGAAATCGTTGAAGGCTCTCTTAAGTGAAAAAGAAGCTTATGCTGGTGAACTTGTGCAAACTTTGACTCAGACTCAAGAAGACCTCCGGGAATCTTCTGATAAGGTTTGTTCCTTAGAAAGTTCACATGCTTCTCTTCAAATTTCTTATGATTCTGCCTTGGTTGAGAATGAGAAACTTAAAAGTGAGATTACTGAGTGGGAAAAGGATTACGAGATTCTTGAGGATAAGACCGCAATTGAAGTAGTTGGGCATTTTTAAATACTCGCCATGATACCCTTGTAGAAGTTAGCCAAGAGAATTTTAACTTGGAGGCTGAGTTGGCTAAAATAAAAGAAACCATTGAAAATACTCAGCAAAGCCAACACTTTTCTTCTCCCTGGCTGAAACTTCTGAAAATATTGAAGATTATATGTGTACGGTGAGTGCTCCAATTCCTTCAAGTCAAGTTGAGCCTACTGCTGCTGATAATCCTGCTTCAATTCCTTCTTCAACTCCCTAGTGACAAGTTTATAATATGTGACTTTCCTTTTTTTTTGGTGGTATGCGGTTGTAACCCTTGGTCCTTTTTGAGGGTTTGTTGAAAACATTAAGTCCCCAGTCCTTTTTCAGGGCATTTTGTATAAACAATTTTTAGTTTATGACTAAGTTCATACTTAGTATAAACTTTTTTAATATTAAAATTTTTTCTGTTATTGCTTGAACTTTTGTTTTGTTTATTCCTGCCTTTATTCTTAAGGACTTATTGGATAACTTGCATTTTTATTTTGCAAAATGCTTTTTTTTCTTAATTCATGAATATTTGAATCAATCATGAATTTTATAAAAGAGGGCCTTTTTATATTCGACACTTAATGAAGAAGACGTCTCAACTTCATAATGGTGTTAATGTACGACAAAAGAAATAGGAATACACATATTTCTTGAAATAACTTTGATAAATTTTTATTTGAACTCTATCAAGCTTTAAATAACAACTTACATGTATTTAAATAACTTCTATAACTTTTTCGTAACTGTTTTCCTTACAACAGATTTTCAAAAATAAAAAATAAAACACAAGGTTTTTATTTATAACCCATTTCAGTACATCTATATTGCCTTTAACCTAATTATGATGAGGTTTTTCTTTGGTTTTAGCTCGTGAATTTGCTCTGCACTCGACTCATTCAATGAGTAAACTTTTCAGGCTTGAACTTTGATTATTTCTCAATCTTTTTCGCCTTATTTATACATATGTCTATATATATTATATTGTCCCCCAAGTGTTTGAGATTTGAAGTATGAAGTCTCGAGCACTTGATCACTCCTCTTGTTTGGTCCTTTTCCTATAAAGGAATAATACATACGAGACTCGCAGGTACAATTATAGATGAAGACTGCTTAACCCATCTCAATTTCTATCATAATAGTTATAACCCTATACTAGGAATTTTAATCTATTTCACGTACCTTGCAGGTCGTGATTCATCATTAAGTACGAGTTAGCTTTTTGCCTATCATCTAAAATCGTTAGTAAAATTTTAACAATTCGAAAATAAAATTTTAAAATGAGGATACCTGCCCGTGGGTACTCCTTAGAAATAGTATCTCTTCAGGTGAACAACATTCCAATGTGAAGGTAATATATTACCATCCATTGTTTCCAACTCGTATGCTCGTTTCCCCGCAATACCATGAATTTTGTAAGGTCCTTCATAGGTTGGACCTAATTTTCCCGCATTAGCCGCCTTTGTGGATTGAAAAACTTTCTTGAGTACGAAGTCCCTAATCTTGAAGTATCTTAGACATGCTTTTCGATTGTAGTATCATTACATAACTTATTTTTGCACTGCCATCCTTATTAATGCAGCTTCTCTTTTTCCTTCAAGTAGATCAAAATTTAGTCGCATCTCCTCTTCATTAGATTCCTCAGTTGCTTGTGTATATCTCGTTCTAGGTTCTCCTATCTCCACTGGGATCAAAGCTTCAGCCCCGTACACTAGTGAAAACGGTGTTTCACCCGTGCTTGTTTTTGCTATGATGCGATATGCCCATAGAACACTAGATAGCAATTGTGGCCAATTGCCTTTGGATTATTCCAATCGTTTCTTCAAATTGTTGATAATAACTTTTTTTGTTGATTCATTTTGTCTATTACCCACTGGATAGTAAGGTGTTGAGGTAATCTTTTTGATCTGCCAATTTGAAAAAATTCTGTGATTTGTGCGCCTATAAATTGCGGGCCATTATCATACACAATTTCCTTTAGTACACCGAATCGACATATGATATTTTGCCAAATGAAATCTCTGACTTCCTTTTCCCGTACCTGTTTAAATGCTCCTAATTCTACCCATTTAGTAAAGTAGCTAGTGAGTATAAGTAGGAATTTTACCTTGCCTTTTGCCTGTGGTAGTGGACCCACGATGTCCATCCCCCATTTCATAAAAAGCCACGGTGCGATGACCGGATGTAGCAACTCCGCAGGTCTATGCATATTGTTTCCATATCTTTGGCACTTATCGCATTTAGCCACAAAATTCTCCGCTTCTTCTTCCATTTTAGGCCAATAATAGCATGCTCTAATCATGGTTCTTACCAGTGACCTTCCTCATTCGTGATTTCCACAATGCCCCTCGGGTATCTCTCTCATTACATATTCCATTTGAGAAGGCCCGAGACTTCTCGCTAATGGACCACCGAATATTTTCTGATAAAGGTTGCCTTGCTTTAAGCAATACCGAGCAGCCTTTTCACGAAGCGCATGAGCCTTTTTCTTGCTTTCAGGGACGGTTCCATACTGCAAAAAAGCAACAATTTCATTCCTCCAATCCCAAGTTAAGTTATTGAAATTTACCTTATTTTTGTCATGATCTAGTACTGAATGAAACAAATGAATCACAGAACCATTTTCGTTATTCATCACGCCTGCCGCAGATACAAGATTAGCTAAGGCGTCTGCCTCAATATTTTCTTCTCTTGGTATCTGCACAACTTTCCAAATCTGGAAGTGTTTAACCAGATCACGCGTCTTCTCTAAGTATTGCTGCATTCGTGCTTCTCTGTCTATATGAGTCCCCAACATTTGATTAACCACGAGCTGTGAATTGCTTTTGATTACAATCTGATCAATGCCAAGTTCACGTGCCAGTTCTAAACCTGCAATTGTGAGTACGTGATTTTTGCCCTAAGCAATTTTATTCCAAAAGATTCAAATAGATGATTTCTTTATTATTTTATCATTTTTGTGGATTTTTGTTGAAATGGGTGCTAATTGTTGTATTTTAATTCATATAAAAAAAATAATAAATATAAAAATACAAAATATACACATACATTAGGGGTTCAATTTTACAATTAATTCATTTTAAA
>MU705139.1:3927-18436 GCA_026770625.1 Nicotiana glauca
CCCACCTGAAGAACAAGGGAATATCTTTTCAAATTTGGCAAGCAGGCGTCCACCTGAAAAACAAGGGAATACATTTCAAAATCAGCAAGTAGGCGCCCGCCTGAAGAACAAGGGAATACTTTCTCAAGTAATCGCAAGCAGGCGCCCACCTGGAGAACAAGGGAATACTTTCTCAAGTAATCGCAAGCAGGAGCCCACCTGAAGAACAAGGAAATACTTTTTCAAGCAATCGCAAGCAGGAGTCCATCTGAAGAATGGACACAGTCAAAGCGAAAGAATGCAAGATGCAAGATCAAGGCAATTCAAGAACATAAGATACCAGACATTAGATAGGATTTTGTAAATCATAGGGCATAGCCTAGGCTAGCTTCTTTTTATCTTTACATGGTGTAATAAGGGGGTCAGCGAGCAGTAACAGCAGCAACAGCAGTGAAATCACAGCTTCATGGTAGTCCCAGCTACCAGACACTCCTGAACTACACTGACCTGATTCCAGTTTTGCTCGGGATATGTAGGCAACCTCTGAAGCAGGGTGCGGTCAAACTTTTCAAAAAAAAAAAGCTTCACATGGAATATGCGAATGGGCAAAAATCCCTCATTACCGCTCACTTATCTTTGCACGAAAACTCTTCGTGTTTTCGAGCAAAGAGGTGCAGCTGTGAGCATGTGATTTTTGCCCTAAGCAAATTATTCCTAAAAAATACAAACAAAATAATTTTTCATTATTTTTTTACAATTTTTGTTGAAATTGGTTGCATGTTTGTGTTAATTAGTTGCCTAATAAATCATACTTAAAATAAAAAATGTGCATATGCATTAGGATTTTTAATTGTACAATTTTAGTATTAATTTCGAAACAATTAAAGAAAAAATAACATTTTAGTGTTCTTTATCAGAAATTACTATAAAATGGACATTAAATAATAATTTTTTTTTAGAATTTAATTAGTTAGTTTAACAGTTTGATAAAATGGAAAAAAAATATAAACAAAGAAAATAAAAAAAATAAAAAATATAAAATACAAAACACAATACAAAATACAAGGAAATAATGAAATACAAAAATGAAGAAACAAAAGAAATTGAGCTGGGCTAATATAATCCCAGCCTAAGCAACAATACCTGTCCAGGCCCAAAAAATTACCCTACCCGGTCCAGACCCTTCCTCCACTAAAACGACGTCGTATAGGCGTCAATCAATCTCGACCATCAATTCTGTTGATCCAACGGCTATAGATCATTAATACATTTTTAATATACATATACACAGAAAATCAGAGAGAAAACATTCCCTCTTCTTCATCCCTGTCCCCAAACCCTAGCCGCCCTATCTTCCGCCGGAACCCTCGCCGGCGGAAAACGCCATTAACGCCAAACCCCACCAAAATCACACCACAACACCCTCTCCCTTTCCTCTTTCCACCCCTGTAACTATTTTTCTTCGAATCCTAACCCATCTCCTCAAATATCAACATTTATCTCGCCAGAACCCTATCGCCGGCGAACGTAACTTCACCCAAACCTACTCAAATTAGCACCCTAGCATCCTCTTTCCCTCCTATATACGAATTCCATAGTTTCTTGGCTCAAATTGGGCCAAAATGGCTCAAATTTTAATTTCAATCTTTCCGACCAAAATCCAAACCATGCCAAACATCACCAAAATAACACCCTAGGTTCGCATTAGCCTCCTTTACCCAACCCCCATGCTCTTTTGTCTCGAATCTCCCCAAAACCGTTCGAATGTCGGATTGAAAATTTCCGGCCAAAACCTAAATTTTTAAATCCCCACAATTTCGGACCATAACATCCCTAATCAGGTGTTCTCTTATGAAAACACCTGGTTAGATATGTTACGGGTCGGAATTTTGGACGACCCGACCCTCGGATCAAAATCTCACCTATCAACCGGAATTCGCCAAAATTCAAATTTTGCCAATTCAAGCCTAATTCTACACCGAGCCTCCAAAATCAATTCCGATCACACTCCTACGACACAAATCATCCCCCGAAGCTAACCAAATTACCGGAATTCACATCCGAGCCTTCTAACTATATAGTCAACTTCCGGTTGACTTTTTCCAAAACAAGCTTCCTTCTAAGAGGCTAAGTGCCTCATTTCCAATTAAAACCAATTTAATTCCATCCGATCAACTCAAATACTGACATTGAAACATAGAGCAACATAATATGGGGGAAACGGGGCGGTAACTCACGTGACAACGGGCCGGGTCGTCACAGATTTCAAAATAAATTACATAATTGAGTTCGTGGGGGAATGGGTAACCAGGTTTTGGTTCGAACCTCAAGTTTTGATGACGTGGGCCCGGGGGCAATTTTGGAATTTTTGGGAAAAACTTGGGAATTTTCCTTTTTTATGCATTCAAATTGATTCATTTAGTGTTTATTAAAGTAATTGAGCAATTTTTGACTAGATTCGAGCGAATTGGAGGTGTAATCGCGGGGTAAAGTGATAGTTGAGGATTGAATGGAATTCAAGGCTTTGAGGTAAGGTTTGGTTTAACCCTAGCTTGAGGGATTAGGAGTTGAGTCATAATTGATACCTGTTTTGTGTGGAGTACGATGTATGGGCATGGTGACGAGTATCCATGCGTCGGTGTCGAGCATAACCGTGGGTCTTAATTTGATAATTGTACACTCTTGCTTGATCCTATGAAAATCTTGACTGAATATTGGTATTATTAATATTAAGAAGAAGTTGAATAGGATTGGTTATAGCTGACTCTCCCTTGTCGGGATGTTTGACTTGTTGCTATTGTTCCTTTGCAGGGAAAAGTACTGATTTGATTGTTCCCTTGTTGGGAAGAGTATTAAATTGATTGTTCCCTTGTCGAAATCGTATTGTGTATTGTGTTGAAAGTAAAGGGAGCGGGTGGTACGCCTACCACAAGTGATATTGAAATGAGAGCAAGTGGTACTCCTACCACACATGATATATTGAAATGGGAGCGAGTGGTACGCCTACCATATATGATATATTGAAATGGGAGCGAGTGGTACGCCTACCACACATGATATATTGATATGGGAGCGGGTGGTACGCCTACCACACATGATATATTGATATGGGAGCGGATGGTACGCCTACCACGAGATATTGAGAAATAGGATCGGGTTGCATGCCTGCAACGAGATGAGTTGAATATGAAAGTTGCGTTGTTTATTCATTATTGCTAGAAGTTAAACTGTAGAGGTACTTACCATTATTCCTGATATTTGTTTCTAACTGTTACCCCTGAAGCATGCTCCCCTCCCCAGTTTTAAATTGTTATGTTTTTGCTATTTTCTGTTGTACTCGTATATATATATCTACACAGGTTTACGTGATGTCCAGTCAAGCCTCATCACTGTCACGACCCATTTTCAATAATAGGTCATGATGGCGCCCGACACCATTTGTCAGGCCAGCCAACGCGGAAGTATAATTAAATTCTCATTTTTACCTTTGCCAAAAACCATTATAATAGATTTTCCCAATTTAAAGTTATAAACCAGTAAAGATCAATGAAATGTAAATACAGTTATACAACCCAAAATAACGTCTACCACTGTGTGTGCCAGAACCTTGTGTCGCAAGCTACGGGCAACTAGTAGAATATACACAAAATAATAATACCCTATCCTACTGTCTGAATCAGGATAGACAGAAACAACAAAAAATACAAGGAAGACTTCTTCGGTTGCGGATCGGCAAGAAGGGAATGCAGCTCATCGTAGAAGTCCCAGATCCGCTCACTGATATGCACCAGAATGATGTTCGGATCCACCTACCTCAAATCCTGTACATTTAAGTACAGAAGTGTAGCATGAGTACATAAACAACAGGTACCCAGTAAGTATCCCGTCTAATCTCGAAGAAGTAGAGACAAGAGGTCGACTCGATACTTACTAAGGCCAATTAAAATATATATATATAAGTATGATGTGTTCAAATCATGGAATTTACAAGCATCGACAGTATTATGACAAGTGGTATTAGTCAAGAAATCTACAACATCAAGTTTATAGTTCATCATATGAGACAATGGCAAAATAAAGCATATATAAGCTTTTCCATATTTAGCATGCGCACATAATACCGAGGCGGCGGTCCGAACCAACAAAAATAAACTGTGCACTTGCCGAGGGTCGACGGCGCGCCTATAGATGCATCTATTCATACCGAGGCGATCGGCCCGATCCACAAATAAGGATGAAATATCAAGTTCACACACATGGCACGTAAATGGTCAAAAATACCAAACCAAACTTAATTAACTATACAAGTATGCTCATATCCCCTTTTTAAGTCTCTAGTACACACTAAGTGTTCATAGAACCAAATTAACATAAGAGATATATTTAATAGGCATGTTATAGGTCCTAAGCTACCTGGAAATTTAACATAGTAGTAGCTACGCACGGGCTCTCGTCACCTACGCGTGCGTAGTCCCCGCATTTAGCAACAAACACTCAAACATTAATCCTAAAGGAACAATTCCCTCTTATGAGGTTAGACAGGAGACTCACCTCGCTCTGAAGCACACTTCCGATATCAAGAATAAGCCCAAACCCTCAATTCGTAGCCAAACGAGCACCAACTAATTAAAATAAACAAGAACTAGTCAATAAGAGCTTACAAGGTTAAATTCTAATTGTTTAAGCAATTTCCTAAACATTAATGCAAGTTTTCTAAATTCCGACCCCGGGCCCACGTGCCCGGATTCCAATATTTTTTTAAGGAAGTTGTTCTCTATCACCTAAGTATCACAAATATATGATTTCTAGTTTATTTCATGGCAAATCATAGGATAAAATCTTAGTTTTGATTAAACCCTAGATATAACTCTAATCTCTTGATTTTTACCTAATTTTAGTGTTAAATCTACCTAATGTTTATGTATTTGAACTAAAAGTGAGTGGGGATTACTTACCTTGCAATGATATGTGGAAAATCTCTCTTTGAAACCCCCAAAATCGCCCAAGTGTGTAGTGAAAAGTGAGAGAAATGAGTTTGGTTTCGTATTAATGAACCCTTCTGTCCTCAGTGATTTCCGCTTCTGCGGAAGGATTCCCGCTTCTGTGGGTTCCACTTCTGCAGACAAGAACCGCTTTTGCGAAAATGGGCAAGGGGCCTGGGATGCTTCTGTGGTCAAGACCTCGCTTCTGCGAGTCCGCTTCAGCGGAAAGCCCAACGCTTCTGCGGTTCTAGGCCTGGGACTATGGACCGCTTCTGCAGTTGGGGGTCCGCTTTTGCGGTTTCCCCTGGGCCTGGCCACTTCCGCTTCCACGATCATTAGACCGCATCTGAGGTCCCGCTTCTGCGGCCCAAGAACCGCAGATGCGGTTATGACAGAAGCAGCAAATCCCAACCCTTTTCTAAGTTTCCAACTTCACTCGAACCTCGACCATTTGACGCTCGGGACTCCCGAGCCCCGCTCGAACATATCGACAAGTCTGAAATCACGAGGCGGACCAACTCGAACCCTCGAAACACTCAAAACAATGCTAAATCGAGGAATCAACCCCTAAAACCAAATGAATCAAATCATTAAACTTCAAGTTCTTAATTCTCCTCCAACGGGTCAAAACGCCCTTAAACTACTCGGATGACACCAAATTGTACGGGTAGGTCTTAACTGATATTTTGGACTTGTACCAAGTTTAGAAATCGAAATCCGAACCCGATACCTATGAAAACAATGATTTCTTAGCTTATTTAAATCTTTGAAACTTAAACTTAACAATTTCACATAAAAATTCATTACTCGGGCTAGGGACCTCGTAATTCGATTCCGGGCATACGCCCAGGTCCCATATTTTCCCGCGGACCCTCAGAAATTGTCAAATCACAATTCTGGGTCCGTTTCCCCAAAATGTTGACCGAAGTCAAACTTGGCCTTTTTAAAGAAACTTAAAGAAGCAACTAGACTTGTTCTTGCCCAACACTCTTCTAACTACAGAACCACCCTTCCCCGCAAGTCATAAATTAGCTAAAGCAAGTGCGGGAAGTTTTTTTTTTAAGGGAAAAGGGTTTAAAAATGAAAAACGACCAGTCGGGTCGTTACATTCTCCACCTCTTAAACAAACATTCTTCCACGAACGGACATAGAAAAGTACCTGGACTACTGAATAAGTGGGGATATCGGTTCCGCATGTCCTCCTCGGACTCCCAGGTCGCCTCCTTGACCGGTTGGCCCCTCCACTGGACTCTTACCACAGAAATCCTCTTGGACCTCAACTGGCGGTCCTGTCTATCAACAATGGCAACTGGCTCCTCCTCGTAGCCCAAGCTCTCATCTAACTGAATGGTACTGAAATCCAACACATGTGAATAGTCGGCATGATACTTCCGGAGCATCGATACATGGAAGACTGGATGAACTCCTGATAAACTAGGAGGTAAAGCAAGCTCATAGGCAACCTCTCCAACTCGCCTCAACACCTCGAAGGGGCCAATAAACCTTAGGCTCAACTTGCCCTTCTTTTCGAACCTCATAATGCCCTTCATGGGCGAAACCGTCAAGAGAACCTTCTCACCAATCATGAATGACACATTGCGTGCCTTCTGGTCCGCGTAACTCTTCTGCCTGGACTGAGCTGTGCGGAGCCTCTCTTGAATCGACTTTACCTTATCCAAGGCATTCTGAACCAAATCTGTACCAAGTAACTTAGCCTCACCAGGATCAAACCACCCGATAGGAGAACGACAATGCCGACCGTATAATGCCTCATACGGGGCCATCTCTATGCTGGACTGATAGCTGTTATTATATGCAAATTCTGCCAAGGGTAAGAACTGATCCCACAACCCTCCAAAGTCAATCACACATGCTCTAAGCATATCCTTTAAAATCTGAACTGTCCGCTCCGACTGCCCGTGGGTCTGAGGATGGAATGTCGTGCTAAGCTCAACGCGGGTCCCCATCTCACTCTAGACAGTTCTCTAGAAATGGGAAGTGAACTGAGGGCCTCTGTCTGAAATGATGGAGACTGGCACACGTGCAATCTCACTATCTCCCGAATGTAAATCTGGGCATATCTCTTTGTCGTATAAGTAGTCGCCACTGGAACAAAGTTGGACGACTTGGTCAATCTATCCCCAATAACCCAAACCGAATCAACCTTCCGCTGAGTCGCAACCCAACCACGAAATCCATGGTGATGTGCTCCCATTTCCATTCCGGAATGGGCATCTGCTGGAGTAGGCCATCTGGCCTCTGGTGCTCATATTTGACCTGCTGGAAATTCAAACATCTAGCAACATACTCCACTATGTCCTTCTTCATACTCTGCCACTAGTAGTGCTGTCTCAAGTCACGATACATCTTCGTGGCGCTCGGATAAATGGAGTACCTCGAACTGTGGGCCTCTTCTAGAATCCTCTCCATCAAGCCATCAACATTAGGGATACATACACGGCCCTGAAGCCGTAACACACCATCCTCGCCAATAGAAATCTCCTTACCACCTCCCTGAAGTACCATCTCTCTAAGAACTGCCAAATGTGGATCATCGAACTATCGGGCCTTAATCTGCCCCAATAACAAACACTAAGCAACCACACATGCTAGAACTCGGCTGGGCTCTAAAATATCCAATCTCACAAGTCTGTTAGCTAAAGACTGAACATCCAAAGCTAATGGTCTCATCTCAGCAGGAATGAATTCCAAGCTACCCATACTCTCCGCCTTCCTACTCAAGGCATCCGCAACCACATTTGCCTTGCCTGGATGATAAAGAATGGGTAATGTCATAATCCTTTAGTAACTCAAGCCACCTGCGCTGCCTCAAATTAAGATCCCTCTACGTGAAAAAATGCTGCAAGCTGCGATGGTCTGTATAAACCTCACATGACACTCCATATAAATAATGCCTTAATATCTTAAGAGCGTGAACAATCGCCGCCAACTCTAGATCGTGCACAGGGTAATTTTTCTCATGAACCTTCAGCTGACTTGAAGCATATGCAATAACTCGCCCCTTCTGCATCGATACACATCCCAAGTCGATGCGAGAAGCGTCGCAATACACCGTATACATCCCTGAACCGGAAGGCAATACAAGAACTGGTGTCGTAGTCAAAGCCGTCTTGAGCTTCTGGAAGCTCTCCTCACAATCATCGGACCAATAGAACGGGATACCCTTTTGGGTCAATCTGGTCAGAGGTGATGCAATAGATGAAAAACCCTGCACAAATCGCCAGTAATAGCCTGCTAACCCCAAGAAACTCCTGATCTCGGTCACTAAAGTAGGATGTGGCCAACTCTGAACTGCCTCAATCTTCTTGGGATCCACCTTAATACCCTCTCCTGACACTATATGCCCCAAGAATGCTACTGACTCTAGCCAAAACTCACACTTGGATAACTTAGCATAAAGCTGATGTTCTCGCAAGGTTTGAAGCACTACTCTCAAATGCTGCTCGTGCTCCCCCAGGCTACGTGAGTATATCAAGATGTCGTCAATGAAAACGATGACAAAAGAATCAATATAAGGCCTGAACACCATGTTCATCAAATCCATAAATGCCGCTAGAGCATTAGTCAAGCCAAAGGACATCACCAGAAACTCATAGTGGTCATACCTAGTCCTGACTGCAGTTTTCAGAATATCTGAATCCCGAATCTTCAACTGATGATACCCTGACCTCAAGTCGATCTTAGAGAACACCCTAGCACCCTGCAACTGATCGAACAAATCATCAATACGGGGCAATGGATACTTGTTCTTGATGGTGACTTTGTTCAACTGGCGATAATTAATACATATCTACATAGTCCCATCCGTCTTCTTCACGAATAGCACTGGTGCACTCCAAGGCGACACGCTGGGCCTAACAAAACCCTTTGCTAACAACTCCACCAACTTCTCCTTCAGCTCTTTAGGATCCATACGGTACGGTGGGATAGATATAGGTTGAATGCCTGGAGCCAAATCAATACAGAAATCAATATCACGATCTGGAGGCATGCCAGGAAGATCAGAAGGAAAAACATCGATGAACTCTCGGACTACTGGCACTAAATCAATGGTCGGAGACTCTGCGGTGGTGTCTCGCACATAAGCTAAATAAGCCAAACACTCCTTCTCCACCATGCGCTGAGCATTCAGGAAAGAAATGACCCTGCTAGGCGTATCAACTGTGGAACCCTTCCACTCCAATCTCGACAACGCTGGCATCGCTAGAGAAATAGTCTTGGCATGGCAATCTAGAACGGTGTGATATGGAGATAACCGTTCCATGCCCAGGATAACCTCAAAATCGATCATATCGAGCAACAGAAGATCTGCTCTAGTCTCAAAACCACAGAAAGTAACCAGACAAGACTGGTAGATCCGGTTCACAACCACAGAATCACCCATAGGAGTGGACACATGAACAGGAACACCCAAAGGCTTGGGAGAAATAGCCAGTAAATGAGCAAACAGAGATGACACATAAGAATAAGTAGACCCTGTATCAAATAATACTGATGCATCTCTACCGCTGACGGAGATAATACCTGTGATAACGGCATCTGAGGCCAATGCATCCAGCCTAGTTGGAAAAGCATAGAATCTAGCTGGAGCACCGGCTGTCTGGCCGCCACCTGACTGAGGAGTAGCTGGCTGACCTCTCCCTATCTGGCCTTCACCTCTAGATCGGACTCTACCACTCTGCCCTCCACTTCTAGGTGGCTGGGCCGCTGATGCTAGATTCATGGGCTGCTGCCCCTGCTGTACTGCCTTTCCCCTAAGCCTGGGGCAGTATATCCTCATATAGCCTATGTCACCGCACTCAAAATAACGTGGTGCGGCGACCTGCTGTCCTGATGACTGTCCCTGATGACTCGTAGACCCCGTGGGAGGAGCTTGGATAGCCGGTGGGCGATATGAAGTCTCCGGCATAGCACTGAAGTAGGGACCAGAAGAACCCTGAGGACCTGAATACCCACTGGAAGAACCCTGGATAGCTGGCGGGAAGTAGGAACTCTCTGGCATGGCACTGAAATAGGGGCGTGCTGGAGCACCCCGGGCGGGAGGTGGTGGTGCTGAAGATGGGGGCCTACTGGGCTGACCCCTCCCATAATAACCTCTGCCCCTAGCTGGGGCACCTTTGAACTCTCCAAAGAATCTGGCTCTCTTGTCCTGCTATATCTTCTCCCTACCCCTCCGATGATATCCCTCAATCCAACGAGCAATCTCGGCCACAAGCTGATACTCTGTACCCATCTCCACCTCTCGGGCCATACCCGATCGAATACTGGGCTGCAATTCGGCGACAAACCTCTTCACTCTCTCTGTATCTGTAGGGATTATCATAAGTGCATGGCGAGATAACTCAAAAAACCTCGCCTCATAGTCAGTCACAGACATCTGACCCTGCTCAAGGTGCTCAAGCTGATACCACAACTCTTCCCTCTCAGAGGGCGCAATATACCTGTCCAAGAAAAACTGTACGAACTGACCCCAAGTGATGGGAGGAGAACCGACGCGCCTACTAAGAACATAGGACTGCCACCATCTACGGGCCCTGCCCTCAAGCTGAAAAGTTGTGAAGTCGACTCCATGCGACTCCAATATCCTCATAGCGTGCATTCTATCCCTGCACCTGTCGATGAAATCCTGAGCGTCCTCATGACGCTCACCTCAGAAGACTGGAGGGTGAAGTCTGGTCCATCTGTCTAGTAACTTATGTGGATCGAACTCCACAGCTGGCCTAGGCTGGGGTGCCGCTGCAGCAACTAGCTGAACCCCCTCTGCGGGTAGTGCACCCGGAGTTTGATATACCGCAGCTGCATGACCTGGAGCCTGAGCAGTAGGGGTCTGTGCTCCCCCTCCCAGCTGCGAAGCAGCTGGGTCTGCTGGAAATAAACCAGCATGAGTCATGGTAACCATGAACCAGAGCATACGGCCCATGACCTCCTGAAATCTCGGCACAGTCATCAAATCCGCCGGAGTAGGCACAACTGTGGGCGCCTCGCCCTGCTCCTCAATAGTGGGATCCCTTGCAGGGTCTGCTGGCGGTGCAACTGGAATAGCTCTGGGATGCCCTCGCCCCCTACCACAGGCCGGCGCCCTCCCCCGGCCTCTACCTCGGCCTCTAGCAAAGGAGGGAGTAACTCATCTCGGGTCCGAAATGTCAACGGTACTAGTCCTCACCATTTGTGAGAGAATAGAAGAGGAAATTAAGTACACTGACCACTGCACGATGGAAAATGAATAAAGAGTAGTCTTTCCTAATACCCTATAGCCTCTCGAAGATAAATACAGATGTTTCCGTACCGATCTACAAGACTCTATTAGGTTTGCCCGTAACTTGTGAGACCTACGTGAACCTAGTGCTCTGATACCATGTTGTCACACCCATTTTCCATAATAGGTCATGACGGCACCCGACACCATTTGTCAGGCCAGCCAACGCGGAAGTATAATTAAATTCTCATTTTTACCTTTGCCAAAAACCATTATAATAGATTTTTCCCAATTTAAAGTTATAAACCAGTAAAGATCAATGAAATGTAAAGACAGTTATACAACCCAAAATAACGTCTACCACTGTGTGTGCCAGAACCTGGTGTCGCAAGCTACGGGAAACTAGTAGAATATACACAAAAGAATAATACCCTATCCTACTATCTGAATTAGGATAGACAGAAATAATAAAAAATACAAGGAAGACTTCTTCGGCTGCGGATCGGCAAGAAGGGAATGCAGCTCACCGTAGAAGTCCCAGATGCGCTCACTGATATGCACCAAAATGATGTCCGGATCCACCTGCCTCAAATTCTGTACATTTAAGTACAGAAGTGTAGCATGAGTACATAAACAACATGTACCCAGTAAGTATCCCGTCTAATCTCGAAGAAGTAGAGACGAGAGGTCGACTCGATACTTACTAAGGCCAATTAAAATATATATATAAGTATGATGTGTTCAAATCATGGAATTTACAAGCATCGACAGTTTTATGACAAGTGGTATAAGTCAAGAAATATACAACATCAAGTTTATAGTTCATCATATGAGACAATGGCAAAATAAAGCATACATAAGCCTTTCCACATTTAACATGCGCACATAATACTGAGGCGACGGTTCGAACCAACAAAAATAAACTATGCACTTGCCGAGGGTCGACGGCATACCTATAGATGCATCTATTCATACCGAGGCGATCGGCCCGATCCACAAATGAGGATGAAATATCAAGTTCACACTCATGGCACGTAAATTGTCAAAAATACCAAACAAAAGTTAATTAACTATACAAGTATGCTCATATCCCTTTTTTAAGTCTCTAGTACACACTAGGTGTTCATAGCAACAAATTAACATAAGAGATATATCTAATAGGCATGTTGCAGGTCCTAAGCTACCCGAACATTTAACATAGTAGTAGCTACGCACGGGCTCTTATCATCTAACGCGTGCGTAGTCCCCGCATTTAGCAACAAACACTCAAACATTAATCCTAAGGGGACAATTCCCTCTGACGAGGTTAGACAGGAGAGTCACCTCGCTCCGAAGCGCACTTCCGATATCAAGAATAAGCCCAAACCCTCAATTCGTAGCCAAACGAGCACCAACTAATTAAAATAAGCAAGAACTAGTCAATAAGAGCTTACAAGGTTAAATTCTAATTGTTTAAGCAATTTCCTAACCATTAATGCAAGTTTCCTAAATTTCGACCCCGGGCCCACGTGCCCGGATTCCAATATTTTTTGAAGGAAGTAGTTCTCTATCACCTAAGGATCACAAATATATGATTTCTAGTTCATTTTATGGCAAATTATAGGATAAAATCTTAGTTTTGATTAAACCCTAGGTATAGCTCTAATCTCTTGATTTTTACCTAATTTTAGTGTTAAATCTACCTAATGTTTATGTATTTGAACTAAAAGTGAGTGGGGATCACTTACCTTGCAATGATATGTGGAAACTCTCTCTTTGAAACCCCCAAAATCGCCCAAGTGTGTAGTGAAAAGTGAGAGAAATGGGTTTGGGTTCGTATTAATGAACCCTTCTGTCCCCAGTGATTTCCGCTTCTACGGAAGGATTCCTACTTTTGCGAACAAGAGCCTCTTTTGCAAAAATGGGCAAGGGGCCCGGGATGCTTCTGCGGTCCAAACCTCGCTTTTGCGAGTCCGCTTCTGCAGAAAGCCCACCGCTTCTACGGTTCTGGGCCTGGAACTGGTGGACCGCTTCTGCGGTCGTGGGTCCGCTTCTGTGGTTTCCCCTGGGCCTGGACACTTCCGCTTCTGCGATCATTAGACCGCATCTGCGGCCCAAGAACCGCAGATGCGGTTATGACAGAAGCAGCAATTCCCAGGCCTTTTCTAAGTTTCCAACTTCACTCGAACCTCGACCATTTGACGCTCGAGGATCCCGAGCCCTGCTCGAATATACCGACAAGTCTGAAATCACGAGGCGGACCTACTCAAACCCTCGAAACACTCAAAACAACGCTAAATCAAGGAATCAACCTCCAAAACCAAATGAATCAAATTATTGAACTTCAAGTTTTTAATTCTCCTCCAACGGGTCAAAACGCCCTTAAACTTCTCGGATTGACACCAAATTTTACGTTTAGGTCTTAACTGATATTTCGGACTTGTACCAAGTTTCGATCAAAATCTGAACCTGATACCTATGGAAACAATGATTTCTTAGCTTATTTAAATCTTTGAAACTTAAACTTAACAATTTCGCATAAAAATTTATTACTCGGACTAGGGACCTCGGAATTCGATTCCGGGCATATGCCCAGGTCCCATATTTTCCCGCGGACCCTCAAAAATTGTCAAATCACGATTCCGAGTCCGTTTCCCCAAAATGTTGACCGAAGTCAAACTTGGCCTTTTTAAAGAAACTTAAAGAAGCAACTAGACTTGTTCTTGCCCAAAACTCTTCTTACTCCCGAACCACCCGTCCCCGCAAGTCATAAATTAGATAAAGCAAGTGTGGGAAGTTTTTTTTTAAGGGAACGGGGTTCAAAAATGCAAAATAACCAGTCGAGTCGTTACAGTCACTACTTCGTCGGGGTTAGGCTAGGCAAATACCAGCGGATGTGCTCGGTTGTGCTGATGCTAAACTCTATGCATTTTTGCACAGGTCCAGGTTTCGAGCAGCAGCAACATCAGCTTTAGTTCGGGAGCATACCTTCAGTCCGGAGAGACCCGAAGTAGCCTTGCAGGCGTCCGCAGGCCCGACGTTTCCCTTCTATCCTTACATTAGACTGTCATCTCTTGTATTCCGGATAAGAAGATTTATGTTTCTTTTAGACCTTGTATTTAGTATTTTCTTAGATGTTCGTGAGTATGTGACTCCAGTTCTTGGGTAGAGATTATGTTGGAATTCAGTATCTTGTTTAGCTATTTAAATTTAAGACTTCCGCTTATTATTGTTGACTTTTCATTGTTTAAATAGTATTGTCGAAGGATTGTTAAAAGGATTGTTTATTAAAGGAAAAGTAACTAAATTTGGCTTGCCTAGCTTCTACGAGTAGGCGCCATCACGACTCCCG
>MU705139.1:31653-46162 GCA_026770625.1 Nicotiana glauca
TTTCCTCACATCTACGAAGCACCATATAACCTTTATCAAAATTTTGCTTCACACGTGCCATCCTTGGCTCATTTTCTGAAACCAGGACTGATCCGCCAGCATACCTCAAAACGGAAACAACATAGCCCATAACCGTGCGATCAGCTAATCAACGGTAACCTCCGCAACTTGGCTCGAAGCCATCTATCAGGTCACATTTAATAATTCATAATACTTTTACTCTAATGATGCCACAATATTTTAGTGAGATTAAACTCAAATCATCTACTAGTTTATGAAAACACAGATCCTCGGACAATGAAATCCTCTACAAACCTTGCATTCATCCCCATATCAGCTGATTCTACTCTCTGAAGCACCCCAAATTTTTTTCAAATTACAACAGGTACCTTTCAATTACACATGAGATCTTCTAACAATATACATAAGAATCGTACCCCTTAATAACACTCCGCAGGAGATAACCCACCTGCTTTACCTCAGTTTAGTATTTCAGCACACCTTCCACCATCATATACATTACACAGTCATTAGTCTTCCTGAGTCTGAAATCATACCGCTGCATGCAATGAACTTCACTTCCCAACTAGGAGATACGGAAATATTCTTCACGCGCCCATATTCGGGCTACACATCAAACCACAATAGGAAACGAATCACTTAACAGTTCATCTATTATCCAGCAGACTTCTTCGTCACTACCAAGTCATATAATTACATCTCGCAGTACTAACAGACTCATGACATGAATACCAAACTGTCATTCCGGCTAATAGCGATAATACCGAACATATAAGTTCAAAACACTTGCTCATACGATTAGTACCTCACTGCTCAAGCCATAGGCAAGATCCGGCCTCAAGCCCTCCATACTGGCCCAATATCGAACTCACGTGGATCACATCTCTCCCCTTGATCGGGGAATCACAAGCCATCAAGGCACATACAATACTGAGCGCTCACGTGCGCATACAGATGTGTGGAAGGAATTTCAAAGGTTATATCTCAAGCTGAATCAAGTACGCACGATAAGAATTCCAAGAAAGTGAAGTTTTCCTAAAGGTCCTGCAGCCTCTCGAGGATAAATATAGACTTCTCCGTACCGATCCGAAAGAATCTACTAAACCTGCTCATGACTCGTGAGACCTAGTAACCTAGACTCTAATACTAACTTGTCACGACCCAAATCCTAAACCCGGTAGTGATGGCGCCTCTCGTGAAGACAAGGCCATCCAACAAAACAAATGCTTCCTTTTAACAGTTATTTAACATTTATAAATCTAAAATATGATTAGCATAATCAAAAGTGCAGAAAATAACGATAACAACAGGGAACCATCCCGTCACAGCCCGACATCGGGGTGTCACTAGTCATGAGCTACTACAGAGTTCACTAAAGTACTACAAGTTCAGAAATAGGAACAAAGTCTGAAAGTAACACGAACAACATAAAATAAGGGAGAAGATCTGGTGCTGCGGACGCTAGCGGTCACCTGACTCAGCTATGATAACAGATCTTCAAACAGCTCAAAACCCGCTACCGGGTGGTCAAGTACCTGCATCTGCACACGAGGTGCAGGGAGTAAAGTGAGTACTCCAATTCAATGAGTAATAAGAGTAAATAATATCTGAGCGGTAAGAAAATACGTAAAACACTCCATCATGCTATATATGGCAGTACGACCCTTGAGAAAACAGCAATTTCAAGAAAATCCTTTAGAAAATATCTGGCTCAGATAAAAATCTCTTTTGAAAATAAGGTTTTCCCAACAGTCAAGCAATTGAATGCATAATCAAATAGTGCAAGTCCGCACATAAGTCAGCCCCTCGGGCACAACACTCTATTCCAAATAACACCAGGGTATCTGGTAACAGTGCAAGAAATAGCATGAATGCCAATGATATGAGAGTGTTGAATGTCATGCCACGTAGCACAAAAAGGAACCAATGCAATACAATGCACATGACCACTGCGGCGCGCAACCAGATCCATTTGGGTACCCGCGCTCACTGTGGGGGTTCAGACTCCGGAGGGGCTCCTACAGCCCAAGCGCAATATCAATATCACACCGCTGCGGCACACAGCCCGATCCATCCTCAGTCCAGAAATGCACACATAACACTGCTGCGGTACGTAGCCCGATCCATGCTCAGTCCAGAAATGCACATAAGCCCCTTGGGCAATAGTAAAATAGCAGTTCTCAGCTCAAAATGTCAGTAAAATATCATTTAAGTTTTCAAATCTTAGAAAGATGGCTGAGTTTGCAAAACAGTATTTAGAACCTTGGACTGAGATCAAATAATATGCAACGTAATGCAAAAACAGTGATATCAATCCCTGAAGGATTCAAATAATCGGCACGAAGCCCAAAACATGGCAATCAGCCCAAATCATGATAGCATCAAGTAGTTTTCAGTCAATCACGCAGTAAAATCAACAACCGGGATGGACCAAGTCACAATCCCCAATGGTGCTCTACCCCACGCTTATACCTAGCGTGCAAGTCACCACAATACAGCACTATGATGTACAAATCCGGGGTTTCAAACCCTCAGGATATCATTTACAAGTATTACTCACCTCGAACCGGCGAAAACTCAAGCTCGCAACGCCTTTGCCTCTCAATTCGGCCTCCACGCGCGTCGAATCTAACCAAAGTCAGAGCGAATACATCACACTATGCCAAGGAAACAATACCCAATCGAAAACAATCAAAATATAGCAAAAATCTCAAAACTAGCAAAACCCGAGCCCCGGACCTGCTTCTTGAAAAATTATAAAACTTACATTACCGGATTCCTCGTCTTGCCACGAGTCCATACATATCAAGAACTCCCAAATCCGAGCTCAAATGACCTATCAAATCCCAATTTGAAATATTAAAACCCAAGCCTTAGCTTTACCCCTTTTTAATGAATTTCAACCAATTTCCATGTTAAATCTAACATAATCTCATGAATTTAGGCCAAGTAACTTACCTCTAAGCATTCCTCCTTGAATCCCTCTTCAAAATCGCCTCAAAGCTCCCAAAGATCGCTTAAAAATGGTGGAAAATACATAACCCTCGCGGATGAAAAATGATATTTTAAACCTTCTGCCCAGGTCGATTTTTGCTTCTGCGGATCCAATACTGCCTCTGCGGTTACCGCTTTTGCGGAAATTATTCCGCTTCTGCGGAAGTCACTTAAGTGACACGACCGCTTCTGCGCCTCACCGCTCGCTTCTGCGAGGCCGCTTATGCGGACCCTTGTCCGCTTCTGCGGAAAGGTCAAGCCCCCACTAGAACCGCTTCTGCGACCTCCCCGCTGTATCTGCGGAACCGCCTATGCGGTCCCTTTTCCACAAATGCGGAAATGACAGAACCAACAAACTCCAAAACATGCAACAAACTCCAAACTCTCCGTTTAACCACCCGAACTCTCCCCGAGGCCTCCCGGACCTCAACCAAAAGCACAGACATGATGTATTATTTTATTCAAACTTGATCGAATCATCAAATCACCATCGTTAACATCAAAAATCATCACATTTCCTCAAATCAAAGACTAAGTTCAACCAAAACTTCCGAAACTCGCATTCGATCAAAAACCTGACCAAACGACGTCCGAATGACCTGAAAATTTGCACACATATCCAAAATTACCTAACAAAGCTACAGCAACTCTCGGATTCCATTCCGACCCTCGGATCAAAATCTCAACCATCAACCGGAATTTGCCAAAATACTAACTTTGCCAATTCGAGCCTTATTCTACACTGGACCTCCAAAATCAATTCTGATCACGCTCCTAAGTCATAAATCATCCCTCGAAGCTAACCGAATCACTAAAAATTACATCCGAGCCCTCTAACTCAATAGTCAACATTCGGTTGACTTTTCTAACTTAAGCTTTCCTTAAAGAGACTAAGTGTCTCATTTCTTATCAAAATCAATCCAAATCAACTCTAACACACCATATACCGATAACAAAACATGAAGAAGCGTGAAATGGGGGAAACTGAGTAATAACACCTGAGACGACGGGTCGGATCGTCACACAATGCCAACCACTGATAGAGAAGATTGCAGGAAGAATAACATCATTGACAACTAGGTTCCTATCCTATGTTGGCAGAATACAGCTCATAAAAAGTGTGCTTTTTGCTGTTCAGACATATTGGGAACAGATCTTTGTGATGCCTAAAAGGATTACAAAACTTATTGAATCCATCTGCAGAAGCTTTCTTTGGACAGGTGAGAGCAATTTGTCAAAAAGGCCCTGTTAGCTTGGGAAAAAATTTGCATGCCTAAGACTGCTGGAGGTTTCAACATCATACAGATTGCACTATGGAACAAGGCAGCTGTGTGCAAGCATTACTAGGATTTATGTAGGGAGAAAAATAAGCTATGGATTCAATGGATACATAGCTACTATATCAAGGGCAAAGAAGTATGGGGAATACAAGTAAAACAGGCATCATGGGTTGTGGGGAAGATTTTGAAGGCAAAGGAGACACTTGAAAAAGCTGGCTTTAGCTATGATGAGGTAAAGAGAATGAAGAAATGCAGAAGCTTTCTTTGGACAGGTGAGAGCAATTTGTCAAAAAAGGCCCTGTTAGCTTGGGAAAAAATTTGCATGCCTAAGACTACTGGAGGTTTCAACATAATGCAGATTGCACTATGGAACAAGGCAGTTGTGTGCAAGCATTACTGGGATTTATGTAGGGAGAAAAATAAGCTATGGATTCAATGGATACATAGCTACTATATCAAGGGCAAAGAAGTATGGGGAATACAAGTAAAACATGCATCATGGGTTAAGGGGAAGATTTTGAAGGCAAAGGAGACACTTGAAAAAGCTGACTTTAGCTATGATGAGGTAAAGAGAATGAAGAAATGCAGCATCAAAGCAATTTACCATAGGCTGCGAGGAAATTTTGAAAAAGTGAGCTGGAGAAAAGTAGTTTGCCAAAATGCAGGTTGTCCTAGATAGTCCTTCATGCTAACTCTGACGCCTCATGGCAAATTGTACACGAAGGATAGACTGTAGAAATGGGGTATGCAAGTAGATGACAAATGTGTGCTATGCAAAACAGGAAGGGAGAGTATCCAGCACTTGTTTTTTGAATGTGGATACTCAAGTGAACTATGGAGCAGACTGTTAAGCTGGCAAGGGATAAGCAGGAGACCACAGGGTTGGGAAAAAGCACTGCTATGGGCAATTCAGTTTACTAAAAGAAGGAATGGAAAAACAGAGGTATTCAAGATGATACTAGCAGCAACTGTGTATTACGTATGGCAAGAAAGAAATGCAAGAATATTCTAAGCAAGAGAAAGAGGATGGGAGATACTGTGTAAGCAGATTGTACAGGAAGCCCACTAAAGAAGCAACAAAAATATAGAAAACTGGCTGAATAGTTTGAATTGGTACCCATGTAGGGGATACTAGAAGTATAGAGGAGGGAGGGGATTAGAGAAGTGTAGAACGGATTGTATGGGTTTTTTGAATTACTTGTAAATATTTTCCCTCGTAAATAGAAAATTTAATTACCAAAAAAAAATATCTTTCTATGATTAATATTTGAATTGAGTTCAGTTAGTTTAAGTTTTTAGCATAACATAATTTTTTGAAAATATGGTCAGATTAAGAAAATGGAATGATAAAAATTATTTGAATTTGAGATGAGAAAGTTCTTAAATTTTTATATATTTTATATTATAATGAGTGTAGTAAAATTAAATGAGTGTAGTAAAATTAAATATGAAATTCAAACAGGTTAACAACAATTCACATGATAATGTAATAATATTAGGTATTGAATATATAAAATCAAAAATAAAGAATAAATAGAAAAAATTAAAAATTATAATTTTTTTTATCACAGAAAAAAGGGTAAAACTTATTTAAATTTGAGATGAGAAAATTTTTTATATTATGATAAGAAAAGTCATAATATAAGTCCACATAACTCAAGTCTACTAGTAAAATCAAAAACTAAAAATATTGAACAATAAAAATAAATTAGCGATAATGTAAGGACATTTATAAATCATAAGTTTAAAAATAAAATAAAGTAAATATACAATACTTAAAAATATTATTAAAATTTTAAATAATTTAAATTTTTTATCAATATTTTTAAAACAAAATAAATATTTATTTTATAATAAAAAATTATATATTTATCTTATATTGTCAAAGAAAAGTAGTTGATAATGATATTAAATAAATTTATAAGTTAATGAAAAGCCACATAAAACGTAATGAGACTATATATTAAATTAAAAAAATAGCAAAATTATGTTAAATTATTAGAAATTTTTTATTAGAAAGAAAAAGAAAATACTATTTGAATTTGCAATTAGAAAATTCTTAAAAGCTATAATACGAATGCTCAAATTTTATGGATAATACCACAAAACTGAAGTCTTATTTTATTATGAAAAATAAAATTATAATAAAAAATAAAAAATTTAAATTACAAAATAAATTTCTAATATAGGAAATTTTACAATTAGGTAATTTCTAATATATCTTAAAACTAACAAAGAAAGAAAAATTATGTAAAGAAATGAAATGAGAGTGAAAATATTACTACAACATTTAGATATAATATGTTCAAACAATTAAAAAAATATTTTTCTATGATTAATATCTGAATCGAGTGCAGTTAGTTTGAGTTTGAATGGATAGCATGATTTTTTGAAAATGCGGTCCAATTTAGAAAATATAATGATACGAATTATATAAATTTGAGATTTTTTATTTTTTGAAAATATTACGTAAAGAACTAGAATGATAGTAAATTATTACAATATTTAGAAATAATGTGTTCAAGAAATTAATAATTTTGTTTTCAATGATTAAATAAAATTTTAAAAATACAAAATAAATTTCTAATATTGGTAATCTTACTAATGAAAATTAAAAATTAAATTGTATCTTATAGCTAAAAAAGAAAGAAAACTTAACTGCATCTAATACAAAATTAATTATAAGAGTACTCAATACATTTGGAACATGATAATCAAATAACTTATGTATTAATATTTTAGACTAATTAAACGTTACAATTTAAAATAAAATATGACATTATTTTGATTATAAGTAAAACATTAATATAAAACTAATTAACATTTATAGTAGGTAAGAGAATGTATATAAGAAAAAAAATAGCGGTAGTGTAAGGTAACTTATACTTTAAATTAATTTAAAAATAGATAAAATAAAATAATGAAATTATATTTAGAAACATTACTAATAAATTTAAATGATTAAAATATTATGATTAAGAGGATAAAAGGATAAAAATATACCAACTTTCATGAATAAAATATTTATTTTTATTAAATACTATTAAAAGGATAATAATTTAATTATAAGCTAATAAAAAATTATATGATATTATAATACTATTAAATATTAAATAATACAATAACTATAAGAAAAGAACCCCAAAAAAAAGAATTTACGTAAAAATGGTGTGATGAATAACACATATTTGACTTCAGACAAAAATAAAGTGATAGTAAAAAAATTGTTAAAATAATATGACTACTGTGGTCAAACAAGACAGATCACAATATGACATTTTTAGTATTCTTTAATATCGACAGCGAAAAGAAAAAGGGATTAGGTTGTTATAAATATATATTAAAAAGCTTGGTTGTCTACTACGAGATTTGAACAATAATTTCATATCCTGTCTCATAATTGATGTGATGACCCTACCCGTCGTCTCATGAGAACCGCTCCATTTCCCCCATTTTCTGCTTCTTTATGATTCATTATAAGTGCCTTGTGTGAACGAGTTGATTTGGATTGATTTTAGAAGGAAATGAGACACTTAGTCTCTTTAAGGAAGACTTGTTTCGGAAAAGTCACCCGAACGTTGACTTATATGTTAGGAGACTCAGATGTGGATTCCGATGATTTGGTTAGCTTCGGGGGATGATTTGCGACTAAGGAGTGTGATCGGATATGATTTTGGAGGTCCGGTGTAGAATTAGGCTTGAATTGGCGAAGTTAGTATTTTTGGCGAATTCTGGTTGATATGTGAAGTTTTGATACGAGGATCGGAATGGAATTTCGAGAGTTGTTGTAGCTTCGTTAGGAGATTTGGGATGTGTGTGCAAAATTTCAGGTCATTTGGACATGGTTTGGTTGAGTTTTTGATCGAATGCGTGTTTTGGAAGTTTTAAAAGAACTTAGGCTCGAAATCGATGTAATTCGATGGTTTTGATGATTGGAACAAGTTTGAATGATGTTTTAGGAGATGTTGGTGCTGTAGGTTGAGGTCCCGAGGGCCTCGGGTGGAGTTCAGATGGTTATTGGAGTTTAACTTGGGCATTTCAAAAATGTTTCAATGTCATTCTTCAAGAATAAGTAGTATCATATTATGTAAACGAGCTCCAAATTTAGTTTTGATTGAAGAATTAGACCCGTATCGAAATTTTGGAGCAATAGCAAAAAGAATCGTCCAATTCGGACATCGTATGAGAGAGTTATGCCCATTTTCGTGTCGGAAAAAAATAGTTCTCATCGCCAGCGCCCAGGATAGCGTGGGGGGCTAGCCCTGATGCCCGGATTTATTAGCTACTGGAATTGGCGCCACAGGCAACGCCCCATGCCACCTGTGACGCCCGAATCGGAAATAAGCTATAAGACGGAGTTTTTGGCCATTTTTTTTTTACAAAAATGGAGTTGGAGGAGCTCGGGTGAGGCGATTTTTCGAGATATTTTCAAGGAAAACATCGGGGTAAGTGTTCTTAACTCAATTTTGGTTAGATTACTCGAATCCATCATTGTTTTTAACATTTAATAGGTGATTTAGTTGGAAAATCTTGAAAACCCTCTTGGTTTAATTTGAAGAATTGAGGGTCGAGTTGATGTCGGATTTTGGTAAAATTGGTATGGTTGAAATCGTGGGGAGATAAGGAACCCGTTGATGTAAAAATTTCTAAGTTTCGAGAAGTGGGCCCGGAGCTCGGATTTTGCTAATTTCGGGAATTATTGTTGTTTTTCAATTATTTTGATTGGGTTTTGTTCCCTTGGCATATTGTGACGGATTCGTTGTGGTTTCGATCGGATTCGACGAGCGAGGAGGTCGATTCGAGAGGCAAGGGCATAACGAGCTAGACTTTTGGTCGTCTTGAGGTGAGTAATTGATGTAAATGATGTCCTGAGGGTTTGAAACCCCGGAATTTCACATCGTAACGCTATATTGAGGTGACTTACACGCGGATAACGGGCATGGGGTAGAGAACCATTAGGGATTGTGACTTGGTCCGTCTCGAGAGATGTTTTTACCGTGTTTTCTACTTGAACTAAATTGAGAATCATCCTTACTTGGATTTAATTGTTACATTTGGGCTTCTTGCCAATTATTTGAATACTTCAGGGATTGATATCACTGTTTTCGCATATTTTGCATATCATTGGATCTCAGTCCAATGTTTTAAATACTTTTTGCAAACTCGGCCATATTTCTAAGATTTGAAAACTTAAATGATAATTCGGGCTGAGAACTACTGTTTTACAAATGCCCAAGGGGCTTATGATGATTTCTGGATTGAGCATGGATCGGGCTTCGTGCCGCAGCAGTGTTATATTGATATTGAGGCCGAGAGCCTGGTTGATTATACTGATACTGAGGCCGAGAGCCTGGTTGATTATACTGATATTGATATGAGGCCGGGGGCCTAGATTTGATGCCACGAGATGGCTTGATATTACGTTTGGGCTGTAGGAGCTCCTTCGGAGTCTGAGCCCATTCCAGTGAGCGCAGGAGAGGTGAGTAGGTTTTCAGGCCTTATGATGTTATAGTGCTTGGGTCGTAGGAACCCCTCCGTTATTTGCACATACCCCCAGTGAGCGTCGTCAACGATAAATAAATATGGATGGCTCGGGCTGCACGCCGCAGTAGGTACCGGAGTGTACCGTTATATGGATTGCATTGCACTCATGCATGATTCTTCATCCGTTATACCTGGATGGCTCGGGCTGCACGCCGCAGTGGGTACTAGAGTGTACCGTTATATGCATTGCATTGCACTTATGCATTTGTTCCTTATCTGCATTATCTGCCATAATAATTATGTGCTCTTATTTCATTGGTTGGTTGCTTGATACTGTTCTGAGATACGGATACTGAGCCCGAGGGGCAGATTTCTACTTATTATTTTAATACTGAGCCCGAGGGGAAGATTTCTACTTGTTATTTTGATATTGAGCTCGAGGGGCAGATTTCTACTTGTCATTTTACAGCCGAATTACCTGTTTTACTGGTTTAAAAGAAATTTCACATGATATTTCACTGAATTGTTATTTTAAATGATTTCATTGCTTCTGTATAGAATGTTGTATGCCTTAACGTGTTTTCTTACCTTCAGTCATTATTTATATTTATTACTCACTGGGTTGGAGTACTCACATTACTCCCTGCACCGTGTGTGTAGATTCAGGCATAGCAGATTTTCATACCTGAGAGTTGATCTTTCCAGTCCAGGTGGTGTTTCGGAGACTACGAGGTAGCTGTTGGCGTTCGCAGCTCCGTGACTCCCTTATCTTATTATTTCTATGTTATTCGAATTATTGTATTGGATTTCGTATTTAGTAGACTTGTGTCGGGATTTCTTAGTTGCTCATGACTTTTGACACCCCGGTTAGGGCTATGTTGGGTTGGATTTCCGTATTTTACCTATACTTTCCGCTATTGAATATTATTAAACCATGTTTATACTATAATTGTGTTAATTAAATGGTTTAAAAGGATGAATTGGGTTGACTGGTTGACCTTGTCTCCACGAGAGGCGCCATCACAATCAGTTCGGGAATTGGGTCGTGACAATTAAATTCTTATGTATAATGTTTATCTGAGAGGTTTATATTTTTAAGGTTATTTGTATATGATTCAAACAACCTACATCGCAATTTGAAATGATTTGTCCGCGCACTAATACTAGTTACATTAATTTGTATAAAGTCGAGCATAAACCATACTATTTCTCTAATAGAGTAGTACTTCCAAATTTAAGACATGAGGGTGCAAAGTGCCAAAACCGGAACAAATGGACCTTTGTATATACAGGGCACACACACACCCGTCTTGGCAGGCAAAACCCCAAGAAGTTAAAAGATGAACAAGAAGGAGGTATTGAAGCTAGCAAAAGGTTTCAGAGGGAGAGCCAAGAACTGTATTAGAATAGCAAGAGAGAGTGGAAAAGGCGCTTCAGTACTCCTATAGAGACCGTCGAAACAAGAAGAGGGATATGCGTTCCCTTTGGATTCAGCGCATCAACGCCGGCACTCGCCAACATGGGGTTTGTTTCCTTATTTATATCTTTTACTGGTTTGTAGCAATAGGGGCGCCAAATCAATTGCACTTGAATTGGGTGATAAACATTCCTACAAATTATCCTAAGAAAGAGAACAATAAATTTTTTAACCCGTCCCTGTGCTGATGGGAGGAGCAGGTACCCTGTGGAATAGTCCAGCTCCTCGCAAGTTTGTCTGGATGCCATTTGTCAAAAGAAAAAAAATCTAATATTCTTGTGTTATGTTTTTTGCTTGTAATTATATTTGTTGTCATTTTGTTCCGGATCACTCGATTATACCTTTTAATTCCCTATCGCTTGTCTTATTTTAGCAAGGAAGGTAATTTTTCATTAATCATAGCACTAATTGGGTGCTCAATAAATGTGTATGTAACTTGGACCCTTTCAGCATAAATGGAAAATGAGGAATCTATGATGTCTAGTGTCATATAGAGAGTAAGATTACACCAAACTGTTGTTATCCATAGTTGTTCCTCTCCAGCCATGTCTAGAAGCAGGATCTGGTCTTATCAGTTTTTTACTCGCTCTATATTCATCCCATCTTGGAAAGGCTATCTTTGATGTATTTGGCATCACCCATTGCACTCCAACAGGTTGAGAAATAGATACCATGTCTGCTAAGTATTGCTAAAGAGTATAAAAAATGATTGGGGAAATCTAGAGGTCTTCTGCACATGTAACATAGCATCTATGGCGTATGTTATTAGCTTCCTTTCTTCTGTGTTAATCAGTATGTTGTAGCATGATTTCACGGTGAATTTCTCATCTTTCTTTGCTTTCCAAATAGAAAATCAGCTTCAGTAGTATTCTCTTCTTGTTTATGCAAGAGAAGTTCCACTCTATCGACTTCCAAATCCTCTGGACTTAATCAGTAGTCCATTGTTATTTCTGCAGTCAGCAATTGTAGCATCTATCTATTTGGCAGGAAATTAATTTTTCTAAACAGCTCGCACGATTTACGAGTCCATAGTCCATTCCCAGCTTCCAATCTTCCCAAGATTTGGAATTCTGTTATTAGTTGTTAAGTAATATGCATGCATCCAAAGTGCCATCATAAGAGGTACACACTATTTCAGTGGCCCGGTGCCCTTCCATGCCATATTTTTCCTTTATATTAAGATTCTTGTTCAATATTATATCTCACAAGCCATTTGATAAAGTTGGTTTTTGTTGTGCAACCTCAAGTTCTCTATCCCAACTCCTCCATACTTTTTTAATCCTTTTTGGGACTTGCATTTATCTAATTGATACTCCCTCCGTTTAATTTTATATGGCGGTTTTTGATTGGACGGTTTAAGAAAGAAAAAAAGACTTCTGACACATACCAAAAGACATGACATGACATTGTTGTGGTTATAAGAGCAATTCATTAAGGGTAAACTGGAAATTTAAAGTTATAGAGTTGCCAAATGTAGAGAAGTGTCATTCTTTTTGGACATGCTAAAAAAAAGAGTGCCATATAAAATGGAACAGAGGGAGTGCTTCACTTTTGCTGGCACATAATATAAGGCACTAGGTTTATGGCCATTCTACCCAACACTCTTATCACTTGGAGCGAGCTTATGGCATCCCAAGATAAGTGATAGGTAAGCTTCAAGTTTGCATCCATAAATTGATGGTAAGAGCAGTACATGATTTCCATCTATTAAAAGGAACATGCTACGTTTTGCCAAGTCAATATGCAACTCAGAGCGTGTCTCAAAGATCAAAAGCACCGCAGATGCTTCTTATTTTGTCTTCCTCTTCCTTACAAAAGACTATACTTTCTTCTGCATATGAAATATTAAACTTTAACTTTGTCCATTCTCTCCTGCTATCTAAAAACCTTTCAGTCCTTGCCCTTGTTTACTCAACAATCTATTCTGTATCTTTCAGTCATCTTTTGCCCCTTTTTACTCAATAATCTACTCGGTACTTCCATCACAATCAGAAACAGAAAGGTGATACGGGATTACCTGGCCTTTGTTATGGAAAACTGGTATAACCTTTTTAATGAAGAGAACTTGAGTGTATAATTACATGTTTTTATCCATTTAATTCATCTCTTCTCAAAACCCATCTTCTGTATAGTATTTAACAAGGATTATTTGACTACGTGATTGGCCTTTTCGAGGTCTAGCTTACAGATCATTTTTCTTGGTTTGATTTTGTCCTTGAATCCGAGCATTCATTAGCAACTAAAACAACATCCATGATCTTTCTTGCTTGTATGGATACATTTTGTGTGCCAACATAAGACTCCCTATGCCTTTCTTTAATCTTTCAATTGACACTTTCGCCATTATCTTGTCGAAAGTTTCTAAGAGACTAATTGGTCTAAAGTCTCTTAGTAATATTTCATTCGTCTTCTTAGATATCCAGGATATAAAAGTAGCATTCAACCTTAAAGTACTGGAAAGTGTTCATCAAGTCTTCTTTCAATATTCTTATCCCCAAATAAAAAGAGTTTTCTTATGAGATTGGCTAGCATCTTTTGGGGAATAAAAAACCATTGTATAGCCATCAGGATTAGGGGTTTATTCCCTGCACATCTTAGGTATTGGGAGTAGGATAACTACTGTGTTGCGTAGCAAAATAAAGCTCTATACCATTGAGTTTATAAATCTAACAAAAGGACTCATATATATCATTATTTCAGAGCATATATTGGCAGGCATCGTCCCATGAGGTCTTCAGTAGCATTAATATTCTTGTATCATTATTTAGCATGGTGGAAAGCTAGTGAGAATTAATTCTAAACTAAGTAATACCAATAATCCAATATAGCTCATATTTGGAAAGATATTAGGATGTTTCCTTGAAATGAGGAAATGACTTAAGAGAAAGTTGACGAGCAGCAAGCGCAGACAAAGTGTCCTAAAAAGTGCATAACTTTACCTCTTTTGTTCTTGTGAATTTAGGGACATTTGCTACTTGATGCTAGTTAACATTTTCTTAGTGAAATATGCTAGTGCTCATGTTTTTTGAAAAAACCACATTGGATTGCTTCTCCTGTTGTCATTATGGGGATAACCACAATTGTTCTCAAGTTACAGAGTAGAATAACGTTGTAGTCCAAAGATTTTCTATAATTTGGAGTAAATTGTTCTTTGGCCACATTAAGATTGTATTTTCTTTTCTTCATTTGTTCTATTCTGCTTCCTAAAAAGTTCTATCAGCATCAACATTACATGAATCCCCCCCCCCCCCCC
>MU705145.1:12936-62765 GCA_026770625.1 Nicotiana glauca
TTCGGGACTATTCAAAGTATAGGTGCGAGGTTTGATCGTGTTGATGGTTTCAGAAGTGAAAAAGTAGTTCTGGGAATTATGGGCTAGACTGGATTGGGTAATTCAGCCATGTTGTGTTGTCGGACCTATAAGAGATAGGGTGACATAGGATCACCCCGGGTATATGCCTGGTAAGGTCATTCAGTTCTTGGTTGGCTTCTAGGACAACTCTGGGCACGCTCGAGGACGAGCGTTTGTTTAAGTTGGGGAGGATGTGACGACCCAGCCCGTTGTCACGTGAGTTACCGCCCCGTTTCCCCCATATTATGTTGTTATATGCTTCACTATCAGTATTTGAATGAATCGGATAGAATTGAGTTGGTTTTAGTTGGAAATGAGGCACCTAGACTCTTAGAAGGAAGCTTGTTTTGGAAAAGTCAACCGGAAGTTGACTATATAGTTAGAAGGCTCGGATGTGAATTCGGGTGATTTGGTTAGCTTCGGGGAATGATTTGTGACTTAGGAGTGTGATCGGAATTGATTTTGGAGGTCCGATGTAGAATTAGGCTTGAATTGGCGAAGTTGAAATTTTGGCGAATTCTGGCGGATAGATGAGATTTTAATTCGAGGGTTGGAATGGAATTTCAAGAGTTGCAGTAGCTCCATTAGGTGATTTTGGATATGTGTGCAAAGCTTCAGGCAATTCGGAGGTGGTTAGGTAGGGTTTTTGATCGAATGTGCAATTCGAAAGTTTTTAAGAAACTTAGGCTTTGATTTGATAATAATTGAGGATTTTTGATGTTAAAGATAGTGTTTCGAAGATTCGAGCAAGTTTGAATAAGGTATTAGATCATGTCTGCGCTTTTGGTTGAGGTCCCGGGGGCCTCGGGGTGAGAACAGGTGTTAAAACGAGAAGTTTTTGAATTTGGCTTCAGGTTTGTTTTGCTATCAGTTGGTATTTCCGCTTCTGCAGAAATGGACCGCAGAAGCGGATGAAGGAGCGCAGAAGCGAGTTTGGCTTGGGTGGTGAAGTTCCGCAGAAGCGGAACTTGGTCCGCATAAGCAGGGCCGCAGGAGCGGAGTATTGACCGCAGAAGCAAACTTAGGGATCCGCAGAAGCGTGTTTCTGTGTCGCAGAAGCGGTCGTGGGAAATTAAGTGAAAAACCACAGAAGCGGATAATTGGGCGCGGAAGCGATACCGCAGAAGCGATTATGGGAACCGCAGAAGCAAAAATCTGGACTGTGTTTAATGAACAGTGTTCGCGAATTTCAGAAGATAAGAAAACATTTTAGACTTCGAGAAGAGGCGATTTTGGGCGATTTGGAGAGGATTCGAAGGGGATTCCATCAGGTATGAATTTATAGACTCGAATAATGTTGTTATGGTGTAAAAACAAGGATTTAAACACTGAAAATCCAAGGATTTAAGGGGTAAAAATGGAGGTTAGGGCTTGAAACCTAAGAAAGTGTAAACTTGGAATTTGAGGGGTCAAATGGACTCCGATTTTGATGAATTTGATATGGGTTGACTCGTGGCGAGACGAGGAGCCCGGTAATGTGAATTTTATAATTTTTTGAGAAGTGGGCCCTGGGCTCCGGTTTTGTTAGTTTCGAGATTCTTGATATTTTTTGATTGTTTTCGATTGGGTATTGTTCCCTTAGCCTATTGTAATGTATTCGTTGTGGTTTTGACCAGATTCGACGCGCGAGGAGACGGATTCGAGAGGAAAAGGCATAGCGGACTAGTTTTGTGGCCGGCTTGAGGTGAGTAATAGATGTAGATGATGACCTGAGGGTTTTAAACTCCGGTATATCACACTGTGACTCTATATTGAGGCGAGACACATACTCTACGGTGAGTGCGGGGTCGATGGTAATTGAGGACTATGGCTTAGTCCTATTGAATGATGTTCGTACTGTGTTATTGGCTAGAAATTAGTTGACAAACCTCCTACTTGGATGGTTATGGTTATATTTGGGCTGTATGCCGATTATTTGCATCCCGTAGGGATTATTATCAATGTTTCCATGATATTTTGTATGTTTTCATGATATCAGTCCTGAGTTAGACACTGTCTCGAAATGGCTAGTAAATTCTAAGGTTTTAACCACTTAATTTATAATTTCTGATAATTAGAACTGAAAATGGTAAGTTTGACTGTGCCCGTATGGCTTGCATGCATATAATTGGAATGATTGTGGATAGGGCTGTACGACGCAGCGAATGTTACGATGATATTGCGCTTAGGTTGTAGGAGCCCCTCCGGAGTCTGAACCGCCACAGTGAGTACAGGTACCCAAATGGATCGGGCTGTATGCTGCAACAGTCATGTGCATTGCATTGTATTCATACATCTATACCTGCCTGTGTTATCTGTCATTAATTATTGTCATTATATTGTTAAATGTGTAGGAGTATTGATTATAGCTTTACATTGTTATATTTTGGGATTTCTTACTGTCAGTCATTATACATGTCTATTACCACTGAGTTGGAAGTACTCACTTTACTCCTTGCACCATGTGTGCAGATTCAGGAACCCGGGAGTTTAACTGAGCTTTTGCTGATTTCAGAGTTTATTCGGAGTTGTCGAGGTAGCTGCCTGACGTCCGCAGGACCCGACTCCTCCCCTATCCCTTTTTATTATCTTTCCGCAGCTTTGAAACTATGTATTATTGGAGTCTTATTTCACTGTATTGTTAGAGGCTCTAGACTCATGACCCCAGGTCTTTGGGAGATGTTGGCTAAGTCAGTGATTCATACTGTCTCTATCTAGATTATTGGTTAATAGACTTGTTAAACGGTAATTTAATGCTATAAATTGGAAATGGGTGGTGTGATTGAGTTGTGAGTATTAATTGGTCGGGCTTGCCTAACAATTGTGTTGGGCTCCATCAAGACCAGGATTGGGGTCGTGACAAAAGATAAGTTACCCAAAACTCAGGAAAAATACTTTAGATATAGCTATATCACTTTACTTACAAATCGTATTGTCTTGATGTTTCATGATGGATATTTTCATGTTGGTGATGACTCTCGGATGGACCACCGTGGTCTAATACTCAAGACCTATGCATATTCCAACTAGGGGCGGGATCATAACTTGTAAAATTCATATCCGGACGGTACCCCCTATAAAAAATATGAGTGTTAATACAAATCCAATTAAAACATAAAAAAAAACATCGCTAAAGCGTAGTAAAATTAAAGTTTATCAGTCGTCTTATTAATTATATAAAGTGAAAAAATTATTTTGTGGCTGCTCATTCGCCGGTGGTGACAAGTTTAAATCAAGGCAAACTCTTTCATCAGCAATCTATCCGGCAAAAACTGCTCCAGAATAGCCACCCAATGACTGGGGGTTATCCCTGCTATGCACGTCCTCATTACTGGGAACGTCTTCCACCTTGACGTACATTTTCAATAATTTAATTACAATAAATTCCCTGTATTCATCCAGAATCCGCAAAAAATCTCTAAGAGTTTCATCATCCTCGATGTTAAACTCAGAATAATAAGCAAACCTGTGCGGAGTCACCAAATACGGAAATCTACCGGTTACTTTAAGGTTAACCGAACGCCTCCGCTCACTCATTTTTTACGTAACAACGATACCAATGTATCGTACTCCATAGTATACGACAATTTAACATGACACTGTAGAGGTGGGCTATACCTCACAGAGTTATTCTCCACCACAACCTCATCCCCTCCCCCTCCCCCCATACAGTGAAACCCTTATTTTTGACACTTTAGATATTGTAAAAAAATGATTGATAAGGAGAAGAGAGAATAATGAACGTATGTTTGAAGTAAGTATTGAATGAATTTTCATAAAATTGAAACGCCTATAAATAAGGCAAGTCCGAGTTTGGGGTGTAGAATATTTTAAAGGAATAATACTGCGTTTTATGTATTTAAATTATTATTATGTCAGTTAATTATTATTGATGGGGCTAAAAATTAGTAAAATCAGTCTAACTTGCAGTATTATACTGCGAATTACCCTAATTCACAGTATAATACAGCGAAATACTTTTTGAAAAAAGAGCTGGGCCAATTTTTAGCAATTCGCAGTATAATACTGCGAATTGCATAAAAAAATAATTTTTTAATAATTCATAACGGCTAAATTTCTATTAATGTAATTCGCAGTATTATACTGCGAATTACCTATTTGTGTAACTTTTTTTAACATTAAAAATATATTTTTTGTCCAAAAAAGCATCAAAAAAGTTTTGGACTCTACGTTTTCCTATTAAAAACTAATTTTTTAATGATATGCAGTATAATACTGCGTTTAACTTTAACTACTAACTTTTTGTTAAAGTAAAATACAGTATTACATTGCGTTTTATGTACTTATGTAATTTTTTTTTAAATAGTAGAAAGATATTTTTTGCCCAAAAAGGCACTATTTAAGTTTCGGACTCGCCACGTTAATGGGTTGTTATTTAGGAATTAATTAGTATATTATGAATTTTAGCTTTTTAGTTTAATTTTTAGAAATAAAAGTGTCCTAAATTATTCCAAAGTTAAGATTTTTAGTTTAAAATTTCAGGACAAAATAAGTACTGACTAATCTCTAAATAACATCTTTGAGAATAGCTACCTGTGCACTTGCCGCCCACTTTTAAGCCTGCTATTTAAAATATATTCACAATTTAAAATGTATTTAAAGATTAGCTAATTCATCCAAACTTCAGGACTAAATATCCTAAATTTGAAAATTCAGGACTTAGTCTCCTGAATTTTTGAGCTGCTAATTCAAAATTCAGGACTAAGTGTCTTGAATTTCTGAACTATTAATTTAAAATTCAAGACATAAGATTCTAACTTCTGGACACAACTTTGAACTTTAGGACACGTTGTCCTGAAGGTTGAACTTTGAGGTTTAAACTCTAGGACGTCATGTCCTAAGTTTGAGCAAAATTGGATAATCTTTAAATAGATTGTAAACTGTGGATATATTTTAAACAACATGAGTATTGACTTATAGCCTATTTGGCCAAGTAGGAAGAATCAACTTATTTTGAGATATTTTTCAAAAATATTTTTCGGTAAAGTACTTTTAGAGAAAAATAATTTTTATTTGACTAATCAATTTAAAAAGTGTTGTTGGACAATAATTTATGTTAGGTCAAAATTTTCAAAAAGTACTTTTACGTATCAAATTACGAATAAAGACATGAAGAGATGAACTTAATAGTTAATATTATATAAGTGGGCAAATAATTACTACTAATATTTATTATTAAAGATAATAATTAAGTTTTTTTTATTTATTTAAGTAAAATATAAAAATCAACTTGAAAATATTTTATTCTTTCAAGATAATTTTAATATATCAAAAAATCATTCAATAAATATGAAGGTTCACCCCAAAAATCATTATATATTACTTAATAGTTTAAACTAAGAAAGATTATTTTGGTAGATACAACATTTTGCTAAGGATATTTTTGGTAGGAAGAAAATTCAAAATTGCTTCTCCTTTTGCTTCTAGAGAGAAGCTATATTTTTTACTTCTCAAAAATTGTTTGTGTTTCTCCCTAAAAGTACTTTGTCCCCCAAAAAAGATTGATCAAACGTCTCAAGTTAAGAAAAAAAAATATTTTTTTAAGAAAAATTATTTTGGACCCAGAAAGAAGCTTGGCCAAATAGACTATTAACCCAAGTTCAGTAATTTATTCAAGAAAAATCAAAGCATGTTCAAGTTTTCTTAATTACAATTAATCAATGTTAACACCTCCAAATACCATACATTTTTTTTGTTGAAGAGATGCACTAATAATTTTCAATAAGTTACTGACAAAAAATATATATACTTTTTAATTATATTCATTTCTAATCCAATCATGTTTGGAGTGTACGAAAAACTTTCTTTCAGCCTGTCTACTCTAGTCGACATAGTAAGAGGTAGCTAATAAAAAGGAGTGGCAAAGGTTGGCTGCTTAGTGATCTTGATCACGTGAAGTTTGGACCTGAGATGATTGCTACAATGACTCGATGTCTACTGAAAGATTACGTATTTTAATACTCTCTTTGTCCACTTTAGTTGATTTTTGGAATTTTTACCTCATATAACAAAGGTTAACACCTTATTTATTTAAAATAAATAGCATTTAAATAAATTATATTTTATAGATACCTTTTATGGTTTATAGCAAAATTTTTAATTTTGGTTATCTCCTACACTTAAGTCACTAAAGACGTTATGTTTTATTTTTCTCTCTCCCTTATCGGATTTCTCTCTCTCATAGTTACGTCTTTCATACAACTTCTCAATACTAGTTCATCCTCTCTCTATTGATACAATCTATTTTCTTTCCCATTCCCAGTAAACACGCTCAAAACCAGAGAAGCCTCTTCACCCACACCGCTGCTTCCTCCTTCCCCAATCTCGGCGTAAACCCTAATCTCCTCTAGATTTAACTCATTTGTTTCTATAATTAGTGTGGTAAGTATTTTTTTTTTTATTTTCACTATTTTTGCTTATTCTCAACATTTCTATTCACCAATTTTTCTCTAAATTTTTTTCTAATCAACATTATCCAAGCGTATCTCACAATGTATGAGAATACACCCCGCAAGTTGATTACTAGAGGTATACTTACTAAAATTCTCAATTTCGATGGCCCTTCTTTCTCCTTGCAAATCACTCAAGGGGAATTGGTTGCAGGATTAGCAAAAAACATGGCATTGGAGAAGAGAACAAAATCTCGACATGACAATTTCAAAGAAACCCAAGTCGAGAAATTATTGAAGGAAACAATACTTCCCATTGCGAAAAAGAGGAAAAAACATATTTATGAAGCTTCATCTATCAAGGGGAAGGAGGGTGAAGGAAGTAAAAGCTCGGATAAAAAGGCAATTTCTGATGTATTCATCTGTATTATTGATGTATTCATCTGTATTTATATGTATAAACCTGTTGAGTTCTCTGTTCAAAAATGATATTCAATGTATTTTTGTACTTATAGAAATCAATGATACAGGTATGTATATGTATTCTGATGTATTCTTATAGTTGTATTTATAATAATTTTCAAAGTTTCCATCACTGTTTTATTCTAATTGCAATGTCTTTATTTGTTGTATGCGTATGTATTATATTAGTACATATATTTCTATCACTGATATCTTAATCCAGTTTATTTTTGCAGTCTGTATTTAGTTGTATTCATATGTATTCATGATAGTTGTACTATGAAATATGTGTTGTATTCAGTTGTATTTATATGTATTGATTCTTGTTAAATGCAGGGAATTAAGCTACTTGTGAAAAACAGCCTGTATTTTCACCGCATATCAGTGTATATATTAACACTGACATAGTTGCCGAGCTAAAAGAAAATCTTACTCCAGAGCAGTACAAACAACTGGGTAATACGTTTTTTGGAAGTTTCCTTCAAATGAAGCGTTGTGAAGTCCAACATCAACTCTTTAGATGCTTCATGGCTCTCCAGTTAGAAGGAAGTCCTGATAATGTATTTGCAATGCATGTCAATGGTACTTCATTATCTTTCTCAATAAGGGAGTTTGTGTTTGTGACTGGCCTCAAATGCGTTGGTAACTCTGCTGATTTTGAGTTCAATGAAAAGGTTCCTAACCAGATTATTGAGACTTACTTTGGAGGTGCCAATATTCTCAAAAAGAAAGATTTGATGGAGTGCTTTGCTGGCAAGAATTGGGGTCACGACAATGATGGGGATGCCTTAAAGATAGTTGTATTGTATTTAATACACACTTTTATTTTTTCATCCGAGAAGAACAACACAACCATACCAAGGCTACATTTTGACTTGTTGAGAGTGGGCGCTATTCTTAATATCCATAGGTATAAAAGCATTTGAAAGTCTAACAAAATCTATTGGCAAGAAGATGGATTCTCAGAAGAAGTACTACAGGATAACTGGGATGCCTCTAGCTATGCAAGTGTGGTTTTATGAGTGCTGTTCAAATGTTGATCCCAAAATTGCACTCCGAGTTGATAACGTGGTCCCCAGAATACTCAATTGGAGATCTACCGAAAATTAGCCAAACTTTGCTTATCTGATGAACGGCATGTTCAATGACAAGGAAAACATGGTAATGTACGATTTCCATCCTGACTAGTTTACAATTTACTAATCATTAATGCTGTATACAATTGAATACAATTTGTGTTGCCTTCATTAGTACTGCTGCATATTTCATTAATTGAAACTTGAATACAGTTGTTGGTACCTTCATTAATACAGTTGAATATAGTTGCATATAATTTACTAATCATTACCGCTGCCTTCATTTGAATACACATTACATTTTGATTCCATATTTGCATACATCTATTGTAGTAAGACTTTGATTATATTTCATTTTTCAGATTGTTTACAAGGACATCCATCCAACCGATATAGAGCTTGCCGTTATTCAGATTCCTTCAGTAGGCGTTGCTGTTGAGAATAGTTCTACTACTACTCAATCAGACAAGTCGACAGAGGATTCGGATGACTTTTCTCCTACACCTGATCTCCAGTGTAAGAAGAAACATGCTGCAAGTGTTGGTACATCTTCATCACCGCCCAATAAAAAGCGTAAGGAACAGATTATTCATCCTTCAAATACAGAGAATCAATCCATGATTCCTCCTGTTGGTGTATCTGAAATTGAACAAAATATTTTGCATCATAATCAGCTAGCAGATTTCAAAAATAATGAAGTATCTTCTTTGATGAAAGACCTAAATTCATTCAAAGAATACGCGAGTATTTTATCCACACATTAAACATTACAGTTTAGTGCTTAAAATTCATATATTTTTGGTGCACTTTTCTAATTATTTCTGTCTTGCTAAGGTTGTGGGCGAGTTCAAGTCTCTAAGATCATTGATCAATGATAACTTTAAGATGTTTTCTGACCATCTTCAAGACAATCAACAAAAAGAAAGCTTACACCAGAGAAAGGAAACCATAGGGAGACGTGATGATGGTATTGAAATGCCATATGATGCCAACTTGCAAGATATTCCAAAAGGTCATAGACAGACTGATACAGTTGTCGGCGATAATGTTGAGGTTTAACATTTTTTAACCTCTTTAGTATATGTTTATATGTCCTGTTTGCTCTTATTCGGATTAATCATATATAAAATAATTTTGTAACATTGTGAAATACAAGTATATACAGAATAATTCAGTATTTTTAATTTTCTTAATCCTATATGCATTTGTATTTTCCTGACTTTATTTCTACATAATTTTTGTGCTCTTTGCATGTTGTATCTACATTTATTCATATATATTACAACATGATACTTGTATTCATTTAAGCTTCCTCTATATAGTAATGTTAGAACTTCCAGTTAGATGCATTTAAATTCTGCCCAAACTATGTGATGTATTTATATGTATTCTTAATATGTTGTCCAATGTTTTTAAATTCTCCACGTAAATACAGCCTCAGCAAAATACAAATTTAAGATCAAATATGTATTGTATTTATATGTATTTAACTATATTCATACAGTCAGTTACTACATTAACATTGATGCATACAAAATACAGTGGTTAATGCTCTTTGTGTGGAGTCAAGAGTTGAGGGGAATACTATATCAGAAGTGCCGTGCAACATACCACCTATAGGCCAAAAGGGTGTATCTACAGATTACTATGTATCTCAATTTGAGTTGGATGACAAGTTTCTTCCCAGTCAAATTTCAGAAACTAGAATTGTGATACACAACAATGCAAAAAAAGTTGAATCAACCCCAGTACTATTTCATAGGAATCGGCAACCAAGTAGATGGTATTCTTCGCCTTACGAGTCTAACTTCGACTCCGCAGGTTAGTATTCTATAAACTAATGATCTATTTTCCCATGGTTTTTATAATTAAAAGTCTCTATTCATGAATTCAATGAACAACATGTACCTCAGTAAAATTGACCCCCATTTTTGAAAAAAGATACCCCTTTGAGGATGATTCAATAACGGGGCCGCATTCTATATTAATCATTCAGGAATACGACAAATGGGTTCGTGATGGTCTTCACCTAGACATGAACATAAGTGAGTTTTTTTCCCGGTATGTCTATTACGTATTTATATTTTTAAAAATGGATATAACATTTTTTTATATCATACTTGTAGATGTAATTTGGAAGACCATTACAAGAAGAACAAGTTAACACTTCATATATCATTGGATTTTGGAGTTGATCGAGTTAATTCAAAAAATTGGTTTTACCTTCTATCGTTTGACGGTAAACTATGAGATGACAATGTAAGTTTTACCCCATCCAACTCCACTATAATTTATTTCTTTAGTATTGGTTTGTCTAATTGTTTAGTTCACAAATTGAGCTCTCACACAAATTTGTCTTACATTACTTTTATGTATTCAATTATACTCAGATGTACCTTATACGTCTGCTATATTTAATTGTATATAGATGTATTTTAACATTACTTAGTAGTTGTAAATAAATGATGTATTTAACTGAATCTGTATGATGTATTTAAGGGCATAATTATTCTTGAATAACTGCTGTATTTTGTTATATTCAAATGTATTTTAAAAGTTCTCAGTATGTTGTAACTAATAGATTGTCACGACCCGGATTTCCCATCCTCGGGAGTCGTGATGGAGCCTATTAATATAAGCTAGGCAAACCAATCATTCGAACAGTTTAACTTTTTTTCCATTTTATATTCTTTAACAATTACGAAGATATAACATTTAACATCGGAATTTAACATAAGCGGAAGAAAAATAATAAGCTATTTGAGCATGAATATCTAATACAACTGTTTGAGTCTCGACTACCCAGAATTGGTGTCACAGTTTCACAGACGGTCTAAGAATACTATACATAAATGTCTGAAGGAAATAAATTCAACACTGTCTCTGGAAATACATGAAAGAAACAGGAAAGTAGATGAAAGGAGATGCCAGGGCCAGGAACGCCTGCAGGGCTACCTCGGGTCGCCTGATGAATAAGATCCAGCAATCTCACTGCGGTCCAAAATCTACAACACTAGGGTCTGCACAAAAGAGTGTAGAGTGTAGTATCAGCACAACCGACCCCATGTGCTAGTAAGTGCCTAGCCTAACCCCGACGAAGTAGTGACGAGGCTAGGACCAGACCACCCAATAAACCTGTGCAATTGTATAATATATAGCAAAGAGTAAAGCAGAAATAAACAAAAAAGGATGGGAGGGGGCAACATGCTTCGAGAAATAACAGATAAAGCAGAATCTCAAGAGAATTATCAGGAAACCAAAATTCAACTTCTAACAAGGATAAAGAAAAATAAAGACAGATTTCACTCTCGGTTCACAACTCGTTGCAGGACCCGATCCCATTTCTCATATCTTGTGGTAGGCGTACCACCCGCTCCCATTTTATTATATCTTGTGGTAGGCGTACCACCCGCTCCCATTTCATTAAATCTCGTGGTAGGTGTACCAGCCACTCCCATTTCATTAAATCTCGTGATAGGCGTACCAGCTGCTCCCATTTTATTAAATCTCGTGGTAGGCGTATTGCCCGCTAAAGGAAAGAACTCACAATCCTCCAAAGTCAATGACACAAGCTCGGAGCATATCCTCCAAGATCTCAATAGCTCGCTCGGACTGTCCGTCCGTCTGGAGATGAAATGCTGTGCTCAACTCGCGCTGAACTGCTCTCCAGAAGCGCGAGGTAAATTGCGTACCCCGGTCCGAAATGATAGATATGGACACACCATGAAGGTGAACAATCTCCCGAATGTTGATCTCAGCTAACCTCTCGGATGAATAGGAGACTGCCACAGGAATGAAATGCGCTGACTTCCTACTCAAAGCATCGGCCACCACATTGGCCTTTCCCGGACAATACAAAATGGTGATATCAAAATCCTTCGACAACACTGACCACCTCCTCTGCCTCAAATTCAACTCCTTTTGGTTGAACAAATACTGAAGACTCTTGTGATCCGTGAACACCTCACATGCCACACCATACAGATAATGCCTCCAAATCTTCAATGCGTGAACTATGGCGGCCATCTCCAAATCATGAACTGGATAGTTCTTCTTGTGAATCTTCAACTTCCGCAAAGCATAAGCAATGACCTTGCCATCCTGCATTAACACTACACCAAGCCCAATACGAGAAGCATCACAACAAACTATATAATGCCTTGAACCTATGGACAAAACCAACACTGGTGTCGTAGCCAGAGCTGTCTTGAGCTTCTGAAAGCTCACCTCACACTCATCCGACCATCTGAACTGGGCACCCTTTTGGGTCAACCTGTTCATCGGGGCTGTAATAGATGAAAATCAATCCACGAACCGATGATAGTAGCCTGCCAATCCCAAGCAACTCCGAATCTCTGTAGCTGATGCTGGTCTAGGCCAGTTCTTGACTACCTCAATCTTCTTCGGATCAACCTGAATACCCTCTAATGATACCACATGACCCAGAAATGCAACCGAACTCAACCAGAACTCACACTTGGAGAACTTTGCATATAACTGATAATCTCTCAAAGTCTGAAGAACCACTCTAAGGTGCTGCTCGTGCTCCTCCTGGCTGCGGGAATATATCAATATACCATCAATGAAGACTAACACGAACGAGTCCAAATAAGGCCAGAATATTCGGTTCATCAAATCCATAAGAGCGGCTGGGGCATTGTCACCCGAATGACATAACCAAAAAAAACTCATAGTGCCCACACCGAGTGTGGAAAGCTATCCTGGGGACACCGAATGCCCTAATCCTCACTGATGGTAGCCAGATCTCAAGTCAACCTTCGAAAATACCTTGGTACACTGAAGTTGTTCAAACAAATAATCAATCATTGACAATGGATACTTATTCTTGATTGCAACCTTGTTCAACTGCCGGTAATCAATACGCATTCTCATCGATCCTTCCTTCTTCTTGACAAACAACACTGGCACACCCCAAGACGAAGCACTGGAACTAATGAAACCCTGCTCAAGCAAGTCTTGCAACTGCTCCTTCAACTCTTTCAACTCAGGCGGGGCCATACGATACGGCGGGATAGAAATGGGCTGAGTGCCCGCAACCAAATCAATGCAAAAGTCAATATCCCTGTCGAGTGGCATACCCGACAGGTCTAAAAAGAAAAACCTCAAGAAGCTCACGAACAACGGGCACAAAATCAATGGAAGGAACCTCAGCACTAGAATCACGAACACATGCCAAATAGGCCAAACACTCCTTCTCGACCATACATCGAGCCTTCACATAAGAGATAACATTACGGGTAGAATAACCAGGAGTCCTTCTCCACTCTAAACGAGGAAAACCCGGTAAAGCTAAGGTCACAGTCTTGGCATGACAGTCCCAGATAGCATGGTAAGGTGATAACCAGTCCATCCCCAATATAATATCGAAGTCAACCATGTCCAAAAGCAACAAATCTACTCGAGTCTCAAGGCTTCCAATCACCAAAATACAAGAACGAAGGACTCGATCGACCACAATAGAATCACCCAAAGTGTATACACATAAACAGGAACACTCAATGAATCACTAGGCATGACCAGATACAGCGCAAAATAAAACTGAAGCTTCTCTACCACAAACCAGAACAGTACCTGCACCTCCACCTCTAATACCTTTACCTCCACATCTAGCATCACTACCACTACCTCTAATACATTTACCTCCACCAAGCCTCTGAAGACGTAGCTGATCTATCACTGGTCTGTGCTGCTGCTCAGCTGAAGAAGCGATACATGACCTCGACATTTGCAAAAGGACAAGAGTAGAGGTTTTAATTTAGCTTTGAGAGAACAAAATTGCACGACAGGGAAGAATAGAAGTGAAACTTTTTCTAACTCTGTAACCTCTGGGGGATAAATACAGACATCTCTGCACCGATCTCTAAGACTCTACAAACTTGTCTGTGAACTGTGAGACCCATGCAACCTAGAGCTCTGATACCAACTTGTCACGACACGTATTTTTCACCCTCGGGAGTCTTGATGGAGCCTACTAGTATGAGATAGGCAAGCCAATCATTTGAACAATTTAACTTTTTACCCATTTTATAATCTTTAACAATTACGAAGATATAACATTTAACAGCGGAATTTAACATAAGCGGAAGAAAAACAATAAGCTATCTGAGCATGAATATCTAATACAACTATTTGAGTCTCGACTACCCAGAGCTGGTGTCACAGTTTCACAGACGGTCTAAGAATACTACACATAAAGGTCTGAAAAAAATAAATTCAACATCGTCTCTGGAAATACATGAAAGAAAGAGGAAATTAGATGAAAGGAGACGCCAAGGCCGGTGAACTCCTACAGGGATACCTTGGGTCGCCTGATGAATAAGATCCAGCAATCTCACCGCGGTCCAAAATCTACAACACTAGGGTCTGCACAAAAGAGTGTAGAGTGTAGTATCAGCACAACCGACCCCATGTAATGGTAAATGCCTAGCCTAACCCCGGTAAAGTAATGACGAGGCTAGGACCAGACCACCAATTAAACCTGTGCAGTTGTACAATATACAACAAAAGGTTAAACATAGATAAACAAATAAAGATGGGAGGGAGAAACATGCTTCGGGAAATAACAGATAAACCAGAATCTCAAGAGAATTATCAGGAAACCAAAATTCAACTTCTAACAAGGATAAGGAAAACAGAGGCAGATTTCACTCTCGGTTCACAACTCGTTGCAGCCGTGCAACCCGATCCCATTTATCATATCTTGTGGTATGCGTACCACCAGCTCTCATTTCATTATATCTTGTGGTAGGCGTACAACCCGCTCCCATTTTATTAAATCTCGTGGTAGGCGTACCATCTGCTCCCATTTCATTAAATCTCGTGGTAGGCGTACCACCCGCTTCCATTTCATTAAATCTCGTGGTAGGCATACCACTACCTCCTATTTCATTAAATTTCGTGGTAGGCGTACCACTATCTCCCATTTCATTAAATCTCGTGGTAGGCGTACCACCCGCTCCCATTTCATTATATCAACAGTTCTTCCAAATAAAGTTTATTCTAACAAACGCAACAATTAATACGAATTCATAAGACAACAAGTACACAATAATTATGATTCACTGAGGAAAACAAATAATGACAAGTAGCAATTAATTATGTACTTTAAGGAGCAATTAGACAATTTAATATTTAGTATGCTAAATGCCAAGTATCAATTAAGTCACATAAACATGTAGCAATTATAGCATAAATTCAAGATATATCGTTGCACAAGAATACCTTGATCCAATAATAAAAATTAACACAATAAAGGAAAATATCAACATAAAGAATCACAGTAATAGTGGAATAAGATAAGTAATGCACTTGAACTGATAACAATAAGAAATCATAACAAACGGCAATAAGTGCACGACATCACCCTTCGTGCTTTAACACTCTCTCACCAAAACAATACGCGGCATCACCCTTCGTGCTTTACACTCTTCCTCACCCAAGAAACAATTACAAAGCAATTAGGGCAAGGGAATTAATGACATCACCATAAAGTCAAGTAACAACAACAAATCAGTAAAATAAACATAAAGAACAACACAACTCAATTATCAGCAAGAATCAGGGAAATCAAGGACAAGTGCACGGCATCACCCTTCATGCTTTTACTCTCGTCCTCACCATAAGAATCAAGATAATAGGAACAGAATGGTATATCGTGCGTCATGGCATCACCCTTCGTGCTTTACACTCTTTCCTCACCATGAAATCAGTATAATAGGCATGAAATGGTACATTATACGGCACGACATCACCCTTCGTGTTTTGCACTCCTTCCTCATGAAACAAATAATGCACGGCTTCACCCTTCGTGCTTTATCACTCTTCCTCACCCAAACAAAAATCACAACAATGGGGCGAGGGAATAAACAAGATTATAATAGGAATCTCAGCAAGGGAGAAACAATTAAACCATTAAATCCCGGCAAGGGAAAATCATTAACAATATCAGTATCCCGGCAAGGGAGATAACCAAATAAACAAAAATATCCCGGCAAGGGAACAATTTAATAACTCTTTCTCTTTTCACTTTTACTTCACAACTCGCTTTACCACTTGAGCAAATGCTCCAAAGGGTTCAATCAACTTACTTACTTTCACAAATTCTTAATATAACTTGAGCCATTGCTCCACGAGGTACAAAAGTCACAATTACTTCCTTAACTTTTCACAACAAATAGAAATCACTTCTAAAGCATAGATTGTTCAACGAAATCATAAAAATCACATTTTTAAGACCCACGGTCATGCTAGACACCAACGTATAGATACTTATCACCATGCCTATACATTGTACTCAACAAGAATCACATAGCAAATAGGACTCGACTCCTAATCCCTCAAGCTAATGTTAGACCAAACACTTACCTCGATGCCTTGAACACAACTCAAGTCTCAATTATAGCTTTACCCCTTGATTCCACCGCCAATTCACTCGTATCTAATAAAAAATTACTTAATTACATCAATAAACGCTAAATAAATCAACCCCAATGCATTAAAATGAGTTTTTCAAAGTTTTACCCAAAAAGTCAAAAATTGTCCCTGGGCCCACGTTCAAAACCCGAGGTTCGAACAAAAACCCGATTACCCATTCCCCACGAACCCAAATATATAATTTATTTTAAAATCAGACCTCAAATTGAGGTCCAAATCTCCAGTTTTTGAAAAACATAGGTTCTACCCAAAACAACCAATTTCCTTGTGAAAATCTTTGATTTTTGGTTGAAATTATGTTAAAAGATGTTAATGATTGAAGCAAATAAGTAAAAACTAACTTACAATCTATTTGGAAGAAGACTTGTTCTTAAAAAATCGCCCAAAGGAGTTTGTGTTTTGAAAAGATGTTAAAAATAGTTCAAAATCGGCTAAGTATAAAAAAATGCAGGCCTCAGTTATGGGAAATGCAAACAGGGGTTCGCAATTGCGAACCTCGACCTGTTGATATGGGAATTGAGAAGACAGGGTTCGCAAGAAATATTAGAACTTCGCATTTGCGACAGCAGGGTAATCGCATTTGCGATGACAATCCTCGCATTTGCGAGAAGGACTGGCCTGGGCTTACTTCGCAATTGCGAAAGGCCGCTTGCATTTGCGATATCACATTTGCGAGCCAGGCTTCGCAAATGCGAACCTGCAGGCCTGCTATGCTCAGCTGTAATTTCTGCAATTTTTCTTAAGTTCAAACCTTGCCGATTCACATCTGAAACACACCCGAGCCCTCGGGGATCCTAACCAAACATATGTACTAACTCAATAACATCATATGGACTTATTCATACGATCAAATAGCCAAAATAACATTATTATCAACAAATTAAACCTCAAAATCAAAGCATTTTTTTCAAACTTCATCAATTATCAAATTTCGCAATTTAAGTCCGAATCACGTCAAACGACGTCTGTTTTTTACCAAATTTTACAGAAACATCTTAAATCATATATAAGACCTGTACCGGATTCCGAAACCAAAATACGGTCCCGATACCAACACGTTCTAATCAAATTTTATTTCAAATTTCCTTAAACAATTTCTTTTAAAAATTCATTTCTCGGGCTCGGAACCTCGGAATTCGATTTCGGGCATACGCCCATGTCCCATATTTTCCTAAGAACCCTCCAGAATCGTTAAATCACGGGTCCGGGTCCGTTTACCCAAAGCGTTGACCAAGGTCAAATTAATTTATTTTATAGTCAAAACTTATTATTTTTCACACAGTTTCTCATTTAAGCTTTCCGGCTATGCGACCGGATTACGCACACAAATCGATGTGATTCTAAATGAGGTTTTTAAGGTCTCGAAGTCATAGAATATAATTTAAAATAATTGATGACCATTTGGGTTATCACACATATGTATTTCAGTACTATGTATTTAATTGTCTCATTAGTCTTGAATAACAACTTGTATTTAAATGTATTCATATGTATTTTAACATTACTCGGTTGTTGTAAATAACAAAATGTATTTAAATGAATCTCTATGATGTATTTAATGGCCTCTTTATTCTTGAATATCTGTTGTATTTAAGTGTATTGAAATGTATTTTACTGTATTCAGATTTATTATTCTTGAATCTGTGTTATGTATTTAACTGAGTTTTCACTTACCATATTCAGTTTTTTTTCTTAATTTGATTAATTGCACTAACACTATGTCATTAAATTTGTGTATAACATATTGACATCATATTCTACTATTTGAGAAAGAAGGGAAAATACAGCCAAACAAGCAACTCAAGTATACAACTGTTGATTGTATATTCAAGACAGGAATCGCTGAAATCTTCAACAGGTATGCTGATACAGATAGTAATGCAAATGTAGCCAAAGAAGAGGATGTGGTATGTGAGTACATAAGGGGCTACATATTGCTAGCTAATGTACCTTGGCATACTGTTGACAATATCTTGATGCCAGTCAACTTGAAGGATAAACTACACTGGATATTGGTTGTTGTCTCATTCAAGGATAGGTGTATCAAAGTGTATGACTCGTACAGATCTGCAAGTCATGATGTCTGTGTAGTTTCTGAGATATATAAGCTAGCTAAGCTTGTACCTCTGTATTTATCAATCAGTGGCTTTTACAGAGATAGTCAAGCCATAGATTGGTATACTTACTCAGCATACACTGACAAGTCACATACTGATCCTTTTGAAGTTGTTTTCATATCAAATCTACCTCAATAAAAAGCTGGGAGAATATATGTATTCAATCATCATTCTTGTATCATTTTAAAACTCTAATTGTATGAATTATTTTTAATTGTTTCAATCAATATTTTTCAGGAATTGTGGGGTGTATGTTGTGGCATACGCAGAGTTTTTGAGCACTCTTGTTGAGATTCCACAAACAACATTTGATTCTAATCTACTCCGTCAAAGATATGGTGCTCTCCTCCGAGACTATGCTATGCGGAAGATAGATGCTGATGCCATAAGTGAGAATATAGTTTTGGAATGTTGTTTTAGGTGAATACTATTTTTTTGACAGAAGATGGTATTCATCTAGAAAAACCAATGTTTTAATCACTTTATCAACATTGTTCATGTATGACAATTGCAACTTTTAAATGTATGTTTCATTATTTTGTTCATAAGTTTTCATGCTTAATCTACAATTTCTACTAGTATGTATCTTACAGGTATATTCATACGTATTAAACAGGGCGTATAAATGTATATTAATATTCAGTCACTTGGCTTATATATCAAAGTCAACAACTGTATGCTTCATGTTTATATGTATGTACTCAACTTGATGTATATATTTATTGAAATTGTTATTCGAATGTATATGTTGACAAGGTTGTATTCGAATGTATTCAACACAATACTTACTCAGGTTATATGTATTTATTGAAATTGTTATATTATAGCTGAGTATATAGTTGTATTTCGATGTATTTTGATTAGTTATGTATATAAAACTCAGGCACTGTCTAAAATAAATTGGCTAAGTATATGTTGATAAGGTTGTATTCGAATGTATTCAACACAATACTACAACTAAATGTATCCAGAATCTATTCACGAAAGGCATTTCAAAATTTATTACTTCACAATGTCATCAGAAGTAATGACAAATCGTTGGAGCACTAATACATGTCAGAGTGTTAACTAAATCCTACGTGGAGCTGTCACGACCCAAAATCTAACCTTGATCATGATGGCGCCTATCATGTTACAAGGCAAGCCTATTCCCAAAACATTACTACTAAACCAATTATAAGAATTTAATAAAACAATACCAACATTCAAACTTCTCATAACTAAATCAACTCTAAATATAATTAATATAAAAATACGGAAGCTAGTCCCAAATATCGGGGTGTCACTAAGTCATGAGCGTCTAAAACTATGAACTGAGATATATAAACTGTCTAACTATCCTAAGAAAAAATGATAAAAGGAGTAACAAGGTCCTGCGGACACTAGCAGCTACCTTGCAATCTCCACCGATAGCTGGCAAAAACTCAACGATCGCCGCGCTCTAACTTGCCTCGATCTGCATATAAAATGCAGGGTGTAGTATGAGTACAACCACCTCAGTAGTAACAGAAATAACTAAGGAACTGAGCAGTAGTGACGAGCTAAGAAAAACTGTACAATTATTTATTTTTATAATTTACAATAAACATGAATAAACAGGTAAATCCCATAAAAGCAACAAATACCACAAACAAGTTAACAGGTAAATGCAAAAACAACAAAAGTAAATGCAACCTAACAGCAATGTCACTCCATCATTCAGCACTAACACTCAACACTCAACACACTCAAAACACTCAACACTCTGCGCTTACTGGGGTGTGTACAGACTCTGAAGGGGCTCCCAAAGCCCAAGCGCTAAGCACGGACAACTCACGTGCCATCATATCAATACCTGGATCCGCACGATCAACTCACGTGCTACGCGGACAACTCACGCGCTATGGCATAAATACCTGGACCCGCACGGTCAACTCACATACTACGTGGACAACTCACGCGCTATGGTATTAATATCCTCACAACCAGGCCATCATATCAATACCTGGATCCGTACGTGCTATGGTATAAATACCTGGATCCGCACTGTCAACTCACATGCTACGCGGATAACTCACGCGCTATGGTATCAATATCCTCACAACCAGGCCCTCGGCCTCACTCAATTATATACCTCACTAGCCTCACCATCATCAATAAATAAGGGGACACATCCCACATCAAGTATCACACCATATTAGCAAATAATAGAGACTGAGGTAAACATGTACAACAATTTCTATGATTGAGTACAAATAATCTGAGCATGAATAAAGCCTAAGCATGACAAGTTTAACAACAAGTAAACACATAACCACAGATAATAGTTATTAGGCCTCACAGCCTCACGGGACGGACCAAGTCTCAATCCCTCGTGGTGCACACCGACATGCCCGTCACCTAGCATGGGTATCACCACCAAACAATCACACGATATCAATTTCTCTGGGTTTATACCCTCAAAGACAGAGTTAAAACTATTACTTACCCCAACTGCATAAAATCCTACCTCGGGATGCCCTCGTCTCTGGACTCGGTCTCCAAAAGCTCCAAATCTATCCATAATCAAAATACTACTATCAAAATAGTATAAAGAATCGAATTCCATAATAAAAACTACAAAAATAGGCCAAAAATCCGAAACTGGCCAAAACTGGGCCCCCGGGCCCATATCTCAGAATCAGTCCAAAATGGCAGAATACTAATCCTCGTCCTCTCCCGAGTCTACCATATAAAATTCGTCAAAATTGGACTCCGTTTGATCCCTCAAATTCTCACTTAAAACTCTCCAAAACTCAAACTCTAACTCCCTAAATTTTCACTTTGAAATCATCAATCAAATCCCAAAAAACGAAGATAGATTCATGGAATATAATTAAAATCGAGTAGAGAAAACTTACCCCAATCCATATGGTGAATATCGCCTCCAAAATCTCCCAAATTCGAGCTCCTCAACTCAAAATATGATCGAATGAGCAAACCCTAGTTTTATGTATTTTTCTACCATCTATTCTGCCTCGTTTCTCATTCCAAAAAAATCCCGAAACTTGTATTTTATTCCTCCAATAGATTCCTTTGTGAAATTCTAGTCAAGTTAGGCTTTTGAATCACTCAATTTGACCTTATAATGAATGAGATATGTATGTTTTAATATTTGCAAATAGTGCAGATTTTTAAATACGCTGCTAGTATCAATTTCGTAATTAAACTGAAAAATCTGGCAACCTAATTCTTAGTAAAATGATCATAAAATCCTCGTATCCAAATTCAATGATTCTTTTTGATACGAGTCCCTAATTATGATACGGATCTAATGCTTCAATCAAAAAAGAACCCGTAGCTCATTTGTTCAATATGATACCATTTATACTTGAAGAAACGACGTTGAAACATAAGAAAAACAAGCACAACACAATCCAAACCTATCTGAAACTCACCCGAGACCTTAGAGACCTCAACCAATAATTCCAACAAGTCATATATCACTACGCAAACTTAGTCGAACCTCCGAAATGCCCAAAACAACTCCAAAACACCAAATCAACCTCGAATTCAACCCTAAAACTTCTAAACTTCAAACTTTTGTCAATTCAAGCCTAATTATACCACGAACCTCCAAATTATATTTCGGACATACTCCTAAGTCTAAAATCAACCAACAAAACTAATCGAATCACAAAAATCCAAATCCAAATTCATTTACTCATAAGTCAATTTCCGGTTGACTTTTCTAACTTAGCTTTCTAACTGAGAGACTAAGTGACCATTTCACTCCACAACTACTCCGAACCAAAACTTACCAACTCGATACAACTCAACAAAGCTGAACAACATATAAAAAAATAGAAATAAGAGAAGCGGGGCTACAACTTTTAGAACAACTAACCGGGTCGTTACAGGAGCATTTCTACACGTTCACTTGTTATGTCCTCCCTGCCCACATATGCTACATGAATATTGATTTTTCGGCTGCAGAAATTCACTGAAAGGTTTATCGCACTTCTTCTTTGGCCTTCCCGGAGGTCTTTTCTATTTGGGTGGTAATACAAGTTCCTCTGCAATATGTGCTGGTATATTATTCCAATCATTTCTGTCCGGTAGCGGGTACATATGCACATCGTATGTCATTACAACAGAATTTGGTTTGTAATAATTAGAGAAATACTCTTCTGGCATTAGAAACTTGCTCTTCAATACAGCCCAAGCATGTGGGCATGGTAATTCATCAACTTGGAACCTCCCACAAATGCATTTTCTCTCTAACAAGCAGACGGTGTAATGCCTCCCTCCATCGTTAATCGTATGTAAGTATTCAATCGATAGTGCCACCTATTTTTAAACGTAGACCTATAAGTTTTGAGCGCATATAAATGAATTTCTTTATGTATAATGCTGAATTATTCAGTTAAATACAGCTGAAATATTTGAATACAGAAGAATACATCATATATGTAGACCGACAGACTATAAACTATAATTACGTCTTAGTTTATGCATACAATGACATACATCAAAGATCTGCTTAACTTTAGGCAGCTGAAAAGAAACAAAAACATTATAAGGCTACTGCATGATAATACAACTGAACACGTATATCTAAAAAATTCTGTATAAGTTATTTCAGAAAACAATTAAGCTATCTAAAAAAATAGCTTAATATATGATACAATGAAATTAAAATAAAACTTACAGTCATGCGTGTAGACATTGCCTCATTCAAAATTAGCATCTCCTGGTATTTTTTTCCAAGCGTTGATTATGTCTGTGTAGCTTCTTTGCGGTTACTGCAATTCCAACGTCCAAACATCTTCCTAACTTCTTCAAAGAAGTCGTATATTGGCAATTTCCTTGTTGACACTAGTACGACATTTATTGACTCAGCAATATTTGGCATCATGGTCCATCCCCTGTTAACAGGTGTATACAACCTAGCCCACTTTTCGTATCCAGCTAACTCTAAGTATTTTTTCACCCTAATATCTACCTTCTCCATCAGACTATCAAATTCAACTTGTGTGTATGCTTTTTCCATCGAGAAGTATATCTCGCTCAACTTTGCATGGTTCTTTTTAAATTTCTTATATATGTTGTTCCATAGATGCCATATACAGGAAAAATGCGGTACATCTGAATATACTCTCGATACAAATTTAATTATACTCTCATTTCTATCTGAAACGATGCATATATTTTCCATGTCACCGTATGCTATCTTGAATTGCTCAAAGAATCACGTCCAAGCAGCATCATTCTCTAAATCAATAACACCATATGCTAGTGGCAATATATGACCTATAAATACAATTGAATACATATTTTTAAAACATGTATTTCAATCTTTAAAATATTAACAGAATTTATTATAATTCACGTACTTACCTGCACCATCCAATATGCTTGCCGAGACGATTTTAGGTGACTTCTATCCACAAGCACAATGGGTCTACAATGATCAAACCCATTTATAAAGTCATACAAAGATATATACACATATATGGACTCATTTTTGGGCGATTTTACCATTCTGATGTGCGAACCTGGATATGTCATATCCATTGTATACAAGTATCCTGGTAATTTTTTGTATGAATCTGCCGGTTCACCTCTCAAAAAATTCATTGCCTTTTCTTTAGCCCGCCACACCAACATGTAGCTAACATCTACACCTAAATATAATTTCACGTCATCAATAATATCCTTTGGGGTATATTTTCTCTTATGATTAGTAAGCTTAGGCCTAATCATACCACCTATAAGATTGCTACTTGCCTGTCGCTGCTCATACACCTTGTCCTTCAACGGACATGTATGGTTATCAATGAACTCTCTCACTTTGAATATTTCTGATTTGTTAATGCTCGAAGCCTTAAACCTCCATTCACAATCTTTTGACATACATAATAATGCATAGTTGCAAAGAATTTATCATTATACATATGATTAGCATAAATATTTACAAAAAATGCACTCATATACACATGAATACATTCTGACATCTATATATATCTATATATATATATATAGATATATAAATTATTATACGACTGAATACAATTATAGTTATATGCATTTCCATACGATGAATGCAACTTAATACAATTATAGTTATATGCATACACTTAAATACAAACAGTAAACAAAATAGGAAAATAATTATAGCCATTGTAATATAATTATACCAGTAAAATACATATGAATACATGTATTTAAAGACCATAAACAAACAGATGTTAAACACATTAGTGAAGATCAAATGAAAATCCGCAAATATGCATAAATACATCAACGTATAACTTACAACTCCAACCATTAAACAAAATAGGAAAATAATTAAAACCGCTGTAATGTAATTACACCAATAAAATACATACGAATACATGTATTTAAAGACCATAAACAAACAGATGTTAAACACATCAGTGAAGATCAAGTGAAAATCCACAAATACGCATAAATACATCAATATATAACTTACAACTCCAACCAATAATACAATATACAAAAAAAAATTAAATACACTCAAACCTAACAACATTAGACCTATCAACCCAGAATTGCAACCTTTGAGATATAGCATAATTCTCTATTACCTCTTTCAATGTAAGCTTATCCTTATATACTTGTCCAACCATAACCTCCCTTTGATTAGTTTTTCAAATTATCAAATCCTTGTCCAGTTCAAACACCCCAATTTCTTCTCCTAAATATACAAAATCTAGAGCAAGCGTATCATCTGTACTGAAATCATACCTTTGAAGTAATTCGTCTATTTGCACAATATCGCCTTGAATTAAACTACCACCGGATACAAGTTCTTTTTCAATCGTTGTTATGCACAAAGGATACATCCCAAATTCTCTATTTTTTTTAAACTCTACATACACCCTGTAATCCATGTCATTGTATATTTCCATTGGCGTGCTATTCCCTTCTACTTTGTATTGAATTTTAATGTACTTTGAGCTCAAATCTATGCCCAGTTGATTAGAAATTGACGCAACCAAATCATTATACGACGCATACTCCTTTATTAGTATTCCCTCAATTGAAAAATCGATGTAATTGCTCTCATCATTCCACTTGCCAGAATGCCGCAACAACACTGTTAAACTTGCCATATGTATAATGAAATTATACCGTATTTTGTATACAATTCTATCAATCGCACTTTTCCGTGGTTGAAAAGAGAACTGGGTATAGAGAAAAGGGAGAACTCAAATTCCAGATGTTGCTCTTGTTTTCGCTATTTTTCTTGTTGAATCGTGAATGGTGGAATACAGACTAATGGGTAATAATTTGTGTTAGTTGAGTTAAATTAGGAGAATATCAGGTGAATTAATTTCCTTTCCATTTTAAACAAGTTCAACCTTCTATATTTTATGCGAAATATGTTACTGTATTCACGATATGGCCGCGTGAATACATCTCAAGCTTAGCTGGAATTCCCTAATTCACGCCTATTTTTTCTATTGTATTAATGAATACAATAGCTTAAATACATCAAATACATCTTATAACCACATAAAAAGTATTTATAATACGTAATATAATAAAAGGTATCTATAAATGACTAATTACACCTAAAAGATAGTGCTTTATGAAATATTCTCTTGATTTTTTGGCCTTTTTTTTATGGTCCATAATATTTAATTTTTCAGATATTAAGAAGGAACTAACTTCTTTTTTCCAAAGTTTTCCTCGGAGTAAAGAGCCTGAGATTATTTATTATATTTCTCACGATCAAATTAAGATTGATATAATCAATTTTATCGTTAATTAATGCTAAAAGGTGAATTCTTTAATGTGTGAAAACAACCAAAAAATCAATTAAAGTGGACCGGAGTAGTAGATGTCATAATATTTATTAATAAATTGAAAAAATGACCCTCTATATCCCCTCAAAATTTTAATAGCCCATATTTTTCCCATTGATTCGAAATGTTCCTTCGGCCCAAACATATTACATCTAATAACCCGAAATGTCTATTTTGTTATATAGTGACAGTTTATTTTGTATAGTGACAGTCTATTTTGTATATATTTTGTATGGTGACAGTCTATTGTATATAAATTGTATAATGATAGTCTTTTTTTTAAATATTTTTTGTATAGTGACAATCTATTTTGTTTATATTTTGTATAGTGACAGTCTATTGTATATAAGTTATATAGTGATAGTCTATTTTGTATAGTAATAGTCTATTTAGTATATTTTTTTGTATAGTGGCATTCTATTTTGTATGATAGTCTATTATATATAAATTGTATAATGATAGTATATTTAATATATATTTCAACATTATGCATAGTTATCTCAGAAAGAACAATCATAAAACTTCTACAATTTAACAAGATAATTCCAATTAGAACAAAGTAATTCTAATTTATCATTAAGGAGAACTCTAGCTATATAGCAATTACTTTACCTCTAATATAGTCATGAGATGGCAACTTGAGTTTCCCTTCGCACCAACGTCATTGGACTAAAATAAAGAGGGGCAAACTGAAGATAGAATTTTCTCAAAATTGTTAACTAATTTAAAGTTTGGTCAAATGTACACGTTTATTATTATATACTGTACATTTTATTTCCAATTAAAACCTGCCAACTTAATAATGATGCACCAAACCACGACGAGAGAATACATGTGATGAAGAAATAATGTGTTCTCCCTATTGAGTTACATAAATTCAAGACTCGACCCCAATTGGGGTGTACGTGATATTACTTTGTTTGAGCTTATGGTTTTAGGGTTTTCATTTGCTAGCTGCTATTATTGTTTTTAGGCTATGACTTATATGGGGTTATTCTGTGGCTACCGGATATTGTAAGTTTGGCCTGAGAGGCTATAAATAAATTTTGCTCTAATAAATTCCTCTATGATGGACAAATTAGTGGCGTTTAGCTATCTTTCTACAAACTACGCCTATAAAAAATCGGTGAAAACTCCCCCCTTCTCCCTCCCAAATCTATCGAATTTTTAACATATTCATTTTTATCTTCTAAATTAGCATAATTAAATCCAAATAAATTCTGCCACATGGCTTAATCAAACCTAAATTAGTAATTTTTTTTGCAAGCTTGGATAGACAGTATTATTTTTAAATAATTAAGTTGGACCGTAGTGGCACCATTTCTCAAAGAAGTAATCCATATACTAGGTCGACCTTTAAACGCTTCTTTTTCTAATATTGGTCATGTTCTTTTGCTATTTTCTTTTGTAGTTTCCTCTAGGATATGCCCCAAAATTGAATGTAGAGATTTAATTTATGGGGTTCACTTTCATATTTGAGGTTCACCTTCACCGAGATCCCAATGGAAGTTATGTGTTTTCCTGACTCCTAGTGATAATTAAAGGTTTTCAAATGAGTTGAGCGATGTTGTTGGTGTTTGGTCCAACTTGTACGTATTCTTGAATACTGCTACTTCTATTTGCAATTAGGTTTCTCTTGTTCATGATAGCACAACTACTTTTCTAGAGGTATGTTGAGCTAAATTTATATTGGTTTTGATGACGAATAAATATTTATGAAAGAATCAAGTACCCTGTGGTTCGTTGATCAGAAGCTGAAAGTTGTTCTTAGTACAAGTTGGGTTAACCTAAAATTAGAAAGAGACTCTGCCAACCTCACTGCTATATAAAACATCATGTTGCTGCTATATGGGTTTAACGCTTCCATTGTTATTTTGCACAATCACAGCAAATTACCCTTGGCAAATAGCAATTTATAACAAGAAGGCACTTTTAAGGATTGAGGCTCTTCAAATGAAGAACCTTTTCTAGAAGACGAACATCACACCCCAATCCTGGGAGGTGCGACCAGCACACGACGCTACGAAGGCCCGTGCGAACCATCGTCCATACATAGATCTTTCAATATGAAATATGGACCATCAAGGCCTACCACTATGATATCACAAATTAAAAATACTTACAAACGTCTGTGGGAGAAACTTTCAACATTTTATATGTGTACAACCATTATCGATATAGAGTCATAATCAATATTTACATACACACCAGACACTAGCTTTGTAACGATCCGACCGGTCGTTTTGAACTTTTGTACTTTGATCGCCAGTTCTCGGGCATGGTTTGCCCTGTGTGATGTATCATAACTTATGTAAACCGTTGGTGTTGGATTTCAGGATAATCTGAATGAATTTGGAAGAACAATTCTCAGTTTGTAACTTAAAATTTGAAAGGTTTGAACAAGATTTGACTTATTTGTATATGAGTTCGGATTGGATTTTTATGATTTGGTTAGCTTTGTTAGGTGATTTGGGACTTAGGAGCATGATCAGAATGAATTTCTGAAGTCCGTGGAAGGTTTAGGCTTGAATTGACGAAATTGAGATTTCGACGTTTTCCGGTTGATAGGTGAGATTTTGATATAGAGGCCGGAATAAAATTTTGAGAGTTGCAGTAGCTTCGTTGTATCATTTCGGACGTGTGTGCAAAATTTCAAGTCATTCGTACGTGGTTTGGTTGGGTTTTTGATCAAAAGCAAAATTTGGAAGTTCTTAAAATTCTTAGGCATGAATCCAATGTGATTTTGGTGTTTTGATGTTGCTTTGAGCATTCCGAAGATTGGAATATATTTGAATGATGTTATGGGATATGTTGGCATGTTTGGTTGAGGTCCTGAGGGTCTCGGGTGAGTTTCGGGAGGTTAAACGGATCAAAATTTCATATTAAGAATTTCAGATTTTGGCTTCAGATCTGTTGCAGGTTTTTCTTCATTGCGATAGCATGGAGTTATCTCAGGGGGGCATCCAGGTTGCTCTTCATGTTCGCATAGATAGGGCTGCGATCGCAGAGATTTATGTTTTTGTGTATCGCGGTCGCGTGGTCTCATTTGCGATCACATAGTTGAAAGATTTTGGGCATCGCGTGAGGATACACGCGGTCGCGTAGAGTGAGTTTTGGGCTATGCCTCGCGATCACGATTAAGTAAAAATGAGAGCTGGGTAGAATGTTTTAAAAGCCCATTTTCGCGAATTTGAGGTTAAGTTCCTCCATTGTTGAGCAATTTTGGAGCATGGGAGAGCTAATTGAAGAGGGAATTCAAGAAGATTACTTGGAGGTAAGATTTTTGAACTCAAAACTCGATTATTATGTGAATTCCACCTAGTAAATCATGGAATCTAAGCCTAAAATTGAGGAATTAGGGCTGGAGATTAAGAGACTTTAAATGAGGATTTGAGGGGCCATTTGGACTCCGATTTTGATGTTCTTGATATGTATAGATTCATGTGAGGATGAGTATTCCATTGATGTTAATTTTATCGGATTCCAAGACATGGGCCTGGAGGCCGGGTTTGATCAATTTCGAGATTTTTATGTTAAATTGGATATTTTCGAGTGGGCTTCGCGCCCTTAGCATACTTTAATGATTATGTACTGATTGTGGCTAGATTTGGAGCATCCGGAGGTCGACCTGTGCGGGCGAGGTGTCGCGAGCCAGAGTTTGGACCGGATCGAGGTAAGTAATGATTGTAAATACTGTCTTGAGGGTTTGAAACCCCGGATTACACATCGTGGTGTTACTTTGAAGTGACGCTCATGTTAGATGACAAGCGTGGAGTTGTGCACCATTGGGGATTGTGACGTGATCCGTCTCGTACGACTGTTAAGTCGCGTATTTGATTTGAAACCTTATAATATTCCATATTTTTGATATTTATATTATATTTTTGGTTGTATGCCATGTTTGGGGTCTTGTACCGACTTGTTGAGACCCTTAAGGGCATTTTTATTATTTTTATCTCTCTATGTGTTTGATAGCATATCCTCAGTCATGTTTTACCTGTTTATTATTTAAAATATGGTTTTATCACTATATTTCTTAAAAATGTTAAAACTATTTGAGTTGAGTTCCCTGTGTTACTGATGGTCTAAGTGATCGTGAGTTGATGATGGAGATAGACTGAGAGTCCGAGGGCTTGACTGTGAGGATTATATATCTATGGATCGGGCTGCACGCCGAAACAATATATATATATATACATACATACAGACACACACATACATATATGCCTATGGATCGGGCTGCACACCGCAGCGATACTTATATGGATCGGGCTGCACGCCGCAGTGATATTGCACTTGAACTGTAGGAGCCCCTCCGGATTCTGCACACCCCCAATGAGTGCAGTCGACTATATATATGGATCGGGCTGCACGCCACAACGATATATAGATCGGGCTGCGCGCTGCAGCGGTTACTATATGGTACCTATTGAGCGTGAGTGCTGAGTGTGAGCGTTGATTGGTAGAAGTTGAGTCATGAATGACTGAGAGGCTAGGCCGAAGAGAGATAGATATATACATGCACATGAGTGATGTTTGCCTGAGGGGCCTGATTATGAACTTATTGATTTTCACCTCTCTTTAGAGTGAGTTTCTATCGAATATGTTGATTAAACGACTGTTTTCACTCATCTTTATACTGAACCTTTGTCAAAAATGTTAGATAAATGTTTTAAAACAACTTTCATTTAAGCTGGGGTTTATGAGATGTTTAGAACTTAATCACCGATTTGGCTTTTGTTATTTCCACTGAGATTCTCTTATTATGAGGTGTTTATGACTCCTGTTTTGCCCGAGGGGCTGTTTACGAACTATATTTTTTTGCCCTAGGAGCCGATTATGGTTTCAACTATTTTATTAAAAATGGTATTGAACCCTTATTGAATCTGTTAGAAAGCATTTTAAATGATTTTTACCAAAAGCTGGATTTTAAAAGAGGCGATTGACCCGTATTCTGATTTAGCAGCCTGTGTGCTTACTGAGTTTAACATAAATGTGGATTCATTGTATCCTACTGCTCAGTCTTTATTTAATCTTATTACTTACTAGGTTAGACTACTTACATTGCTCCATGCACCTCGTGTGCAGATTCAGGTATTTCGAAACTCGATAGCGAGTGTTGGTTGCTCAGACGTGGAGTTTTTAAAGTTAGCAAGGTGGCTGCACAACGTTCGCAACACCACTTCCTTCCTCTCATTTTTATTTCTGTACTTAGTAAATTTTACTATTTTATTGTATTCAGATCTTGGTAGATGCTCATGACTAGTGACACCCCGATGTCGGGCTTGTATGTTATTTCTGCATTGTTCATTTAGACTTATATTATGAAATATTATATCACTAAAGGATTAAAAATGACTTTTAATAATTAAATGGTTAATATGGGTGTTGTGCTGACAGGCCTTGTCTTCACGAGAAGCGCCATCACGACTGGGCCGGTTTGGGGTCGTGACAAGTTGGTATCAGAGCCTAGGTTATATAGGTCTCATGAGTCATGAGTAGGTTTAATAGAGTCTCGCGGATCGGTACGGAGACGTCTGTATTTATCCTCGAGAGGCTGCAGAACCTTTAGGAAAAACTTCACATTCTTGGAATTCTTATCGTGCACCCTTGATTCAGCTTAAGAAGTAACTCTTTGAATTTCTTCCATGCGTTCGTATGTGCGCATGAGCGATCAGTATCAGATGTACATCGATGTCTTGTGATTCCCTGATTGAGGGGCGAGAAGTGGTCTCTGTGAGTTGATATTGGGGCTAGTCTGGGGGACTTGAGGCCGGATTTTTTGCCTATAGCTTGAGCATCGAGGTGCTGGTCGTGTAAACAAGTGTTTTTGAACTTATATGTTCGGTAGTATCCTGGTTAGTGGAAGCGATAGCTGGATGGCTATGTGATGAGTATGTTAGTACTCCGAGATGTATCCATATGATTTTGAAGCGACGAGAAGGGTCTGCTAAATGATGGAAGAACTATTAAGTGCTTGAATTCCATCTTGATTCGAGGTATAGCCCCGAGTTATGGGCGTGTGAAGAGTCTTTTCATGTTTCCTAGTTGGGAGTGAAGTAAATTTTATGTTGCGGTATGAGTTCAGACTCAGGAAGGCTAAGTGATTGTGTAATGTTTGTGATGGTGGAAGGTATACAGAAATGTTAGTTGAAGTCAAAGCAGGTGGGTTATCTCCTGCAGAATGTTCTAAGGTTGTATGATCGTTATTTGTCTGTTAGAAGATCTCATTTACAAGTGAAATGTAAGTGTTGAAATTTGAATTTTGGGTCACTTAAGAGAGTGGGCTTAACTGTTGAAAGGATAAATGCAAGATTTGAAGAAGATTCAAGGTACCAGATGATTTGTGTTACACGAGCTTGCGAAGGGTTGAGTTTAATCTCACTATGGTATCATGGCAGCAATAGAGTATATGCGTTATGAGTTATTGAATGTGTGTTGATCTATGGCTTTGAACCAAGCGGGGGAGTATGCTATTGCTTAGTTTATTGCGCGGTTATGTGCTATGTTGGTTTCAGTTTGAGGCATACTGGTGAATCAGTTATAGCTTACGGAGATCGAGACCGAGGATGTCTCGAGTGAAGGAAAATTTTGACAAAGGCTATGTCATGCTTCATAGGTGTAAGAGAATCTCAGAATGTCTTGAGTTGTTGAGGTAATGGATGCTCAGTGCATAGAGAAACAAGTGGATTGGTTGTTCTAGGATAAGATTACACTCTGCGGTGTCGGAGTGCTATTGGGGCACAGGTGGTTCGGTTCATTTGATCAGGCTAATTTCAGTTTGAAAAGAGTAAATGACTCTCGAGAATGGTTCTAATGTATTTAAGATTTTACATATAACAATTGGGTATTTTAAAGTTGTATATGTGGTTAGAAACTGAGTTTTCATTGGAAGATGTCAAGACTTGTGGTATTTTCTACAGTAATTATGGGATTCTAGGTATCAGTATTGGGAAGGTGAAGATAACGGATTTAGATTCGCAGGAAGTCTCTTCAGATCAAAGTACTTTGGATGTGGTGCGTGGCATATGAGTCTTAGAAGGTGTGGTTCTATGCTTGGGTCTCATGTGGTAAGTCTTGGTTGAGGAATTTTGGCATTGTAGCAAGAAGAAGTGTCAAGATGACGGTAAATCGGAAGGAAACTCGGATAGATGGGATAACTTGGTAGTAGATCAGATCGGTATGGTAGGGATATGATTAGTTCTTTGGATGCTTATGAGGTAATGAGTTTCTACAGGTGTTTCGCGGCGGTGCTCTTAGGTTTTGATGGCTTGTGTAGCTTGGTCGAGTTAGAAGGATTCAGTCCTGACGATTTAGATTTGTACAAATGAGATTCTGAGAGTTCTAGATGGTTTCCACCATATTTAGAGATGTATATTTTTCCTATTGGCGTAAGGAGCATGGGATATATAGTGATTTTCTTCTAGGTGGGATCAATGGAAAGTTCTTGGTTAGTTGAGTACATAGTTGCTTGGGGCTCGGAAGGGATATGAAGTTCTTGCGGTTATCCTAGAGTGGTACAGTTTATGCGGTATGTTGTGTAGGATTGAGATTGGCATGTGTAAGGTCACGGTTTAGATTTGAATGGAAGGTCATAAATTCTTAGGCATCACAGGCAGTTTCAGATAATTAGCGAAATGATCTTCAAATGATTAAAGAAATGGTAATGCTAATTGAGGTGATTTGAGGAGGGTATATGTTTCAGAAAAAGGCAATGCGATTAAGTTGATGGTACTTTGGTAGTATTGCAGCACTTCTAGTCAGATCGGCTGCTGATGTTCGAGTTTGCTTGGCAGCACAGAAGAATTTTAGAGTATCTCTCGCGGTTGTGGATGGCAAATGGGGTTAAGTTAGTCAGATGTTAGTATGTGCTATGATTTAGTAATTGTGAACCTTCGGAGGATTATTTATCTGTTGTGAGTGATTAGAGTTGGTGTAGGGTTCATTAGTAGACTTATATGGATGCGTGTTCTGCATCGGGACGGCTTTGTTGACCCCGAATTGTATTGTTGAGGGATGTGTTGATTCGATTGTTATTGAGCTTATTAGTAATCTGGGGAGATCTATGAGTTATATTTTCGTGTTGCGAGATGATATGATTTGTTGGTTATAGGCACATATGGTGCGGTTCTATTGGGGTATCATAGTGGAAGTCGAGCGGGAAGAGTACTGGGTATTGCTCGGTGGATGGCGTGTTGGTTATGTCCTTTCAAGTATGTGTGATATATGTCAATTGCTTCACCGTGGTAATGATGATTTGCTTTGTTTCTAGACATCAATTGCGTATGGTCGTCGATTTCGAGCAAAGCGACTTGAGGTGAATTAGGTGGAACAATGTTTGGATAGGGTCGCTGTAACACCCTGCAAATTCGTCTTAGGTATGAATGAGTTAAAGGAGTAGTAATGTCATATTTTGAACATGTGAAGTCCCATTGGAATGATTACGGGTGAAAACAGTTGTTTCAAAATCAAGATGGAAAGTGAGGTGCATAAGATTTGACAAAATCGATTAAGTTTGCAGAAGGTCTGTATTCCATTAGTGTTTAGTGAAAATGTGTAAGGAATTTGGGAACAATCAAAGCATTAAATTGTAGGCCTTTGAAATATCTTTCCAACGATATATTAAAGAGCCCAAACGGATCTCTGTGCAAAGTGTTATGCGCGTTATGTAGAACAGTAAGCGATATGCGCTCCGGTAGCGCGACTGCGCTAATTTGAGGCAATGTTACCACCGTTAAGCATAGGCAAGCCTCCAGTATCACGGGAGCGCTCGTGGGGGGTCGTTTTAAAGCCATATTTCGTCCCCCTCATCCCCAAAACATAAAAACTTACTCTAGAAAGGAGAACTATCAAAAACCTAACTCCCTAAAGGTCCTTCCACCACCCAAGGTAAGTTCTAATGGTGATTCTAAAATAATTTCAATTTCCAAACATCTTATTAACATGGGTAAACCCTCCATGTCACTAGATATTCGATTGGAACACCATTGTTGAGAGAAGAAATCCTAGAACTCGAATTCAAGGGGATTGAACGTCAAGAAGGTAATATCTTTACCCTCTAATTGATTCTAGCATTGGTTTAATGATTATAAACTCTAGTTCATGAGAGATGAGTTGATGAGTTTGATAGAAAATCATGAACAATTATATATTTGGGTTGTTGATTGTTGATTATTGGTTAAGGGTATTGCTTACCTTATAGGTGATAAAGAATGATGTTGATTGTAACCATTTGAGACTTTAGAATTTATCTAGGAACAACAGAATGGGTTATTGGGTGTAGAGACACCATTAATAAGGACTATGAAGTTCCACCAAGTGTTTGAGAAAATGTTTAAGTGACCAAAACTTGAGAATTATTGCTAATATGGAATCCCTTTGACTTGCATTGATATAGATTAAAGATGAAAGGGTTGGCAAATTTTGTATTACGCTTAAGTGCAGGAAGTTAAGGTATGTGAGGCTAACTCTCTATGCTTGGGAATTTTAATGATTCTCCCTATACTACGTTTCTTTTACGACGTCACCAATTTCCTCATAAATACAGTTAAGCCTAGTTCCTTGAATAGTTGTAGAATTTCTATTCTCTAGTTCATAACTCGTTCATGACTTTCATTCTGAATGTTATGAGCTCAGTGCGTATTCAATATAGACTTAGGTTTAATGCCCCCGAGTCTTAGTATAGATTACTCAGTATGCCATAAATAGTTGAAGTTTCAGTGTTCATAATCAGTTCAAGAATACATGTCTCAGTCTAGTCTTATTCGGTATTCCAGTATTATGTAACTCAGTATGATTAAGTATTCCAGTATTATGTAACTCAGTGTGATCCAGTATTCTAGTATTATGTAACTCAGTGTGATCCAATATTTCACTATCATGTATTGCAGTATGATTCTCAGTTCCTGAATGTTGAACACCTATATTTGGGCCTGAGGCCGCAGTTTATGCTTTATGCATCTTTGGGCCTGAGGCCGCAGTTTATGCTTTATGCATTTTGGACCTGAGGTCGCAGTTATGTATACGTATACTTGGGCCCCAGGCTGCAGTTTGTGCACATATATATATTGGGCTTGAGGCCGCAGTTTAATATTTAGATAAACATGTTGTTTATCATTCAGAAGAGGGAGTATTCATATCCTTACTTCCTTTATTTAGTTCAGTTATCAGTTATCGGTTATCTTTTCAGTTATCAATTCAATTATCAATTATATCTTTTCAGTTATCAGTTATTAGTTATCTTTTAAGTTATCAGTTATCAGTTTAGTTGTCAGTTCTCACTCCAGTTTCAGTTTCAATATTTATCATTTCAGTTATCAGCTTAGTTTCAGTTTTAGCATTTATAATTCTTTCTTTCAGTTGCTTTACATACCAGTACAATTCAAATGTACTGACGTCCCTTTTGCCTGGGTCCTGCATCTCACAATGCAAGTAATGATTTACAGGTTGATAATTCAAAGCGCTAGGATTCACATACCAGCTGTTTGGTGATCCCTAGTTCTTTCGGGGCATTATCATTACTTTATGGTCTTTCAGTATTTACAGACAGTCAGTGTTTTCAGTACTTCATTAGAGGCTTTATAGACTAGAGTAATAGTTAGACAAAGTCTCAAGCTTTTCATGTTAAGCTATGTGGGCTACAAATATGTTTCAGAGTTGTATTAGTATTTCCGCACTTTGATTTATATCATCCAGACTTTCAGTGTATCATCATGTGTTAGTTTATCTTCTACATTTAGTATATTATGATATCACATGTTGATTCAGCCAGCCAGTTGGTTTGCTCGGTCACATGTAGTTAGGCACCGAGTGCCGTGTTACGTCTAGGCCCAGGTTCGGGGCGTGACAAAGCTTGGTATCAGAGCACTAGGTTCAAGAGTCCTAGGGAGTCTATGAAGCCATGTCTAGTGGAGTTTCCTTTATATGTGTGTGCTGGGCACTCATATAAACGGTTAACTACCAAGACATGCAGGATTGTCTCATTTCTTTCTACTTTAGATTGTGCCATGAAGCTTTGAGCAATAGTTAACTTTCTTTTCCTAACGAATTCCAAATGTATTGGATGCCCAAGCGACGCACAGGAGAAACCTAAAGTCCTAGAGAGGATAATTGCCCGTTGAGGTATAATTATGGAGTACAGGTTGGTAAATATGGGACTTGAGAGGATGTTAAAAGTGGGATGCAATGGATAGTAGTACATATCGAAGCATAACCTTATTAGAAAATACAAAAACAATTATCATGTCTTATGGTTATCAGTTTACCTCAGTTACCCGTTATACAGTCTTTCAGTTAGCAAGTTTATGGTTATTCAGTACACCAATATTCAGTTATATGTTTACCAGATCTCCAATTTTCAGTGTATCAAAATTCTGGTGACTTGTGAGTACACAATGATGCCTATGGATACTAAAAGAACATGTAAGTAATAGTGATTATAGCGAAACCTTCGCATATTTTAGGTCTGGATTAAGACCAAGACTCGCTGGATGGCGCATGAAGTGATTTATCAGATGATGGTATACTTTGGAGGATAAGTATATACATGGTAGTGTGTTCGTATGTGTTCTACCTCCTAGAACAACTTCATTTTAATTCTTGAAAATGGAGCCACAAGTTGGATGATGATAGTTCAGATGTTAGACCCAAACATTGCTCACTATAGTTTTGGACAGAAAAGAGCCTAAGGGTAAAATACCTAGGAATCAGAAACGTTTGTTATTACCAAAGATGTGATTTCGTACAACTCATGCAAATGACTAGAAGATATGATGTATGCAATGGGAACTGAGAGCAACCAATAGTGAATTTCAGAGAATGATTTTAAGTTGTTTAGTTTTATTCAAATCAGAACTAGAAGTACCACGTTAATAAGTTATTATAAGAAGCATCTATTGATGTAAGATAAAAGATATGGCAGTTTCCCTTAGGTTATGTGACTACGTGATTACCGAATGTTTATAGTGTGATATGATTTTTTATTGTATTGAATGGTTGGGGTTAGATATTCCAATTTTATTTAAGTCAAATGAAATTTCCCTAAGTGTGATCTATGTACATAGTTCAAAAAGAATGATAGTGTGCGGCAAAAGAATATGGTCAGATGATGAGGGAAGTTAGGAGTAACCTTGTGCTTTATTTTAGTTATTCAAAGTAGGAGAAGAAAATATAATGCTAGCAAATGGTTAAAAAAAGGATAGTAAGTAAGTTTTGAGTTGATACAATGAATTAGCAATTTTAGCAGAGCTAGTAGAGGTACAATTTAATGCACTTAGCCAGGTTAACTATAGTGAGTGGATGACAATTTGAAATACCGAACATGTGTTAGAACCCAAAGAGTTTAAGTTAAACCTGAAGTACAATGATAGTGGAAAAACAATCAGCTAGGTAGTGAGAGAGCAAGCTACAGAAGAATAGCCTTTAAGAGTTACCGAAAGGGGTTTTCTCCAAGATTGACAGTGTAAGTAGAGTTAAATTATTAAGATTTTGTATGATAGTTGTGAATGCATTAGCTTTCCGTTAAGTGAATAATTTAGTTTTTTCCTAGTAAGAAAGATTTCTCAGAAGTAAGTTGGAAATTGAGTCATTATTGACGTAGAGTGCAAAGAATTGCAGAAAATAAGGAAATTTATTTGGATCCCAACAAAAAGAGAAGGATCCACAAGTATAAGACGATGACTTTTGAATAAGGGGGAGATGATGGTACTTTAAGGTACCAAGACAAATTGTGTGTTCCAGACATAGATGGATTTAAAGAGGGAGATCATGTTAGAAGCCTATAATTCCTGGTATTCTTTCCATCCAAGTTCCCCAAATATACATCATGACCAAGGAGATTGATTGGTTGAACGCATGAAAAAGAACGTCGTAGACTTTGTGGCCAATTGTCTGAATTGTCAGCAAGTTATAATCGAGCAGCAGAAAGCCTAGTGTTTTATCACATAATACACATATTTTGAGTGGATATGGTAAATATAGGATTTGTAACAGGATCATCTTGCTCATTTTAAAAGCATGATTTGATTGGATGATTGTAAAAGGACTTACCAAGTTAGCACACTTCTTGCCTAAAAAAAAACTCTAGATTCAGTAGAAGACTATACCAAGTTGTACATTCAGAAAATCATCTGATGTATAGGACTCCGTTGTCCATCATTTCGGACAGTGGTGCTTAGTTTTAAAAAAATGAACTTTAGAAGTTCTTTCAGAAATGATTAGGCACAAGTTTTTCATCCTCAGAAAGATGGCCAAGCAGAGCGCATTGTTCAAACAGTTGAGGATATATCCTTGATATTAAAAGTAATTGGGTTGATCACATACCTCTTATTGACCTTACTAATAATAGCCTACCATTCTAGTATCAAGACGGCACCGTACGAAGCTCTGTATAGGCGAAGGTGTAGATCACCAATTGGTTGGTTCGAAGTTGGAGAGATGGAGTTGGTAGGACCTGATTTGGTCTATCAGACTATAGAGAAAGTTAAGTTTATTCAAGAGCATTTGAAGAAAACTCGAGCCGCCAAAAGTCATATTCGAGCGTGCGACATAGAGACTTAGAGTTTCAAGTTGATGATTGGGTGTTTCTGAAAGTTTCACTTATGAAAAACGTTATGAGATTTGGGAAGAAGGGGAAGTATAGTCCCTTCTATATTGGGCCATATAGAATCTTGCGAAGGATCGATCAATTAGCTTATGAGTTGTAGTTGCCACCAGAATTAGTGGTGGTACAACCAGTATTTCACGTGTCATGTTATAACATTCAAGTTTCTAGCACTCAAATACTCATGTCAGTTCAGTACTCAGATACTGATGCCAGTTCAGTACTCAGATACTCATGTTAGTTCAGTACTCAGACACTCATACCAGTTCAGTACTCAGATACTCATGTCAGTTCAGTACTCAGATACTCATACCAGTTCAGTACTCAGATACTCATGTCAGTTCAATACTCATATATTCAAGTCAATTCAATACTCAGCACTCATGTCAGTCCAATACTTAGATATTTATGCTAGCTTACTACGCTTATATTGATATTAGTTCAATTCTCAAGTATTCGTTCCAGATCAATATTCGAATGTCTATGTAAGTTCTATATTCATGTATCCACGACAGACCAATATTTAGTCAATGCAGCAGTCATTAAGTTCAATATATCAACAATTCAGTAATCATGTATTTATTCAGTTTAGTATGCTAGTGTGAATGATAGTTCATGTTTGCACTAGACTCATTTAAGGTCCGGAGATAGCATAAGTTACAGTCAAGACAATCATTCGAGGACGAATGATCCTAAGAGGGAGATTATGTAACACCCTGCAAATTTGTCTTAGGTATGAATGAGTTAAAGGAGTAGTAAGATTATACTTTGAACATGTGAAGTCCCATCGAGATGATTATGGATGAAAATAGTTGTTTCAAAATCAAGATGGAAAGTGAGGTGCATAAGATTTGACAAAATTGACTAAGTTTGCCGAAGGTCTGTATTCCATCGGTGTTTAGTGAAATTTTGTAAGAAATTTGGGAAAACTCAAAGAATGAAAGTTGTAGGCCTTTCAAATAGATTTTCAAAGATATATTATGGAGCCCGAACGAATCTCTATGCAAAAAGTTATGCATGTTTTACAGAACAATATGCGATATGCGCGCTGGTAGCGCGACCGCGCTAATTTTGAGGCACTGTTACTGCCGTTTAGCGTGGGCGCACTCGTAGGGGGTCGTTTTAAAGCCATATTTCGTCCCTCACATCCCCAAAACATAAAAACTTACTCTAGAAAGGAGAACTATCAAAAACCTAACTCCTTAAGGGTCCTTCCATCACCCAAGGTAAGTTCTAATGGTGATTCTAAGTTAATTTCAATTTTCCAACATTTTATTAACATAGGTAAACCCTCCATTTCATTTGATATTCGATTGGAACACCTTTGTTGCGAGAATAAATCCTAGAACTCGAATTCAAGGGGATTGAACGTCAAAAAGGTAATATCTTCACCCTCTAATTGATTCTAGCATTGGTTTGATGATTATAAACTCTAGTTCATGAGATATGCATTGATGGGTTTGATAGAATAGCATGAACGATTATAGTTTTGGGTTGTTGATTGTTGATTATTTGTTAAGGGTATTGTTTACCTTATAGGTGATAAAGAATGATATTGATTGTAATCATTTGAGACTTTAGAATTTATCTAGGAACAACAAAATGGGTTATTCGGTGTAGAGACACCATTAATAAGGACTATGAAGCTTTATTCCACCAAGTGTTTGAGAAAATGCTTAAGTGACCAAAATATGAGAATTATTGCTAATATGGAATCCCTTTGACTTGCATTGATATAGATTAAAGTTGAAAGGGTTGGCGAATGTTGTATTACGCTGAAGAGAAGGAAGTTAAGGTATGTGAGGCTAGCTCTCTATATTTGGGAATTTTAATGATTCTCCCTACACTACGTTTCTTTTAAGACCTCATCAATTGCCTCAGAAATACAGTTAAGCCTAGTTCCTTAAATAGTTGTAGAACTTCTATTCTCTAGCTTCATAACTCGTTCATGACTTTCATTCTGAACGTTGTGAGCTCAGTGCGTATTCAATATAGACTTAGGTTTAATGCCCCCGAGTCTTAGTATAAATTACTCAGTATGCCATAAACAGTTGAAGTATTCTAGTATAAATTACTGAGTTTCAGTGTTCATAATCAGTTCAAGAATACATCTCTCAGTCTAATCCTATTCAGCATTCCTGTATTATGTAACTCAGTGTGATTAAGTATTCCAGTATTATATAACTCAGTGTGATCTAGTATTCCAGTATTATGTAACACAGTGTGATCCAATATTTCACTATCATGTATTGCAGTATGATTCTCAGTTCCTGAATGTTGAACACCTGTATTTGGGCTTGAGGCTGAAGTTTATGCTTTATGCATCTTTGGGCCTGAGGCCGCAATTTATGCTTTATGCATTTTGGACCTGAGGTCGCAGTTATGTATACGTATACTTGGGCCCAAGGACGCAGTTTGTGCATATATATATATTGGGCCTGAGGCTGCAGTTTAATATTCAGATAAACAGGTTGTTCATCATTCAGAAGAGGGAGTATTCATATCTTTACTTCCTTTATTTAGTTCAGTTATCATTTATAAATTATCTTTTCAGTTATCAGTTATCAGTTATCTTTTTAGTTACCAGTTTAGTTATCAGTTATCAATTATCAATTATCTTTTCAGTTATCAGTTCAGTTACCAGTTCTCACATCAGTTTCAGTTTTAATAGTTATCATTTGAGTTATTAGCTAAGTTTTAGTTTTAGCATTTATAATTCTTTCTTTCAATTGCTTTACATACCAGTACAATTCAAATGTACTGACATTCCTTTTGCCCGGGGCCTGCATCTCACATTGCAGGTAATGATTTACAGGTTGATGATTCAGAGCGCTAGGATTCTCGTACTAGTTGTTTGGTGATCCCTAGTTCTTTCGGGGCATTATCATTACTTTACGGTCTTTCAGTATTTACAGACAGTCAGTATTTTCAGTATTTCAGTAGAGGCTTCATGGACTAGAGTAACAGTTAGATAGAGTCTCAAGCTTTTTATGTTAAGTTATGTAGGCTACAAATATGTTTCAGAGATGTATTAGTATTTCCGCACTTTGATTTATATCATCCAGACTTCCAGTGTATCTGCATGCGTTAGTTTATCTTTCGCATTCCGTATGTTACAATATCACATGTTGATTCAGCCAGCCAGTTGGTTTGCTCGATCATATGTAGTTAGGCACCGAGTGTTGTGTTACGTCCAGGCCCAGGTTCGGGGCGTGACAGTCGCGCATTGCAGCAAAGTTATGTGGAAGTATGACCTTGTGGATTGGATTCGTGCGTTCTGTTTCTATGATGTGAGACGGATCCTGAGCCTTGTGCTGTGGTGGTACTAGCGAGCTTAAGGTACAACTCTTCTATTCGAATCATTTTTATGATTTTTAGTATGTTCAGACTGTTGCTTATTGGTGCGCAAATTGCGCAAATTATGGCTTTAGCCTGTACTGATGTGTCATGTCACCAGAGTAGTGTGTTGGATTAGATGAGATCGTTGGGAGCATTAATGAATACGAACAAATTCGATTTCAGCATGTTGGAAAGGTAACACCGAGGTTCGGCTCAGAAATTTGCTATGGTCTTTGCCAAAGGAGAAGCGGCTTCATAATGGTTGATCTGAGAAATGATTATAGCTTACTGTGTGGTTTATTTATATTGGCAGTATATAAAAGTTTTGAAATGAGGCTTTATCTGATAAGAGGTCTCCTACCGGTATTCATATGTTGAGTGCAACTGTTGTGATTAGAAGATATTGCTACAAGTGTTTGAGTCGTGTAGTATATCATGTAATTACACCTGAGGTTACAGGTATGAGTTATTGCAGTTGGTTCGGAATTATTCAGAGTATATACGTGAGATTCGGATCTTGTGGATGATTTCAGAAGTGGAAATATGGTTCTAAGGTTTATGGGTTAGGTTGGATTGTGAAAAATTTCAGTTACATTGTGTTGTCGGACCTATATAAGATAGGGTGACATGGGATCACCCTGTATATGGATGGTACGGTTATTCAGCGATTGGTTGGCTTTTGGAACAACTTTGGTCACGTTCGGGGACGAATGCGTGTTTAAGTGGGGGAGGATGTAACGACCCGACTGGTCGTTTTGAACTTTTGAACTTTGATCGCCAGTTCTAGGGCATGACTTGCCCCGTGTAATGTATCATGACTTATGTAAACCGTTGGTGTTGGTTTTCAGGGTAATCGGAATAAATTTGGAAGAACAGTTCTCAGTTTGTAACTTGAAATTTGAAAGGTTTGACCAAGAGTTGACTTGTTTGTCTATGAGCTCGGCTTGGAATTTTTATGATTTGGTTAGCTCCATTAGGTGATTTGGGACTTGGGAGTATGATCGGAATGTATTTTGGAAGTCGGTGGGTTTAGGCTTGAATTGACGAAATTGAGATTTCGGCGTTTTTCTAGTTAATAGATGAGGTTTTGATATAGTGGTCGGAATAAAATTCCGAGAGTTGCAGTATCTTCGTTGTGTCACTTGGGATGTGTGTGCAAAATTTCAGGTCATTCGGACGTGGTTAGGTTGGATTTTTGATCAAAAGCGAAATTTTGAAGTTTTTAAAATTCTTAGGCTTGAATCCGATGTGATTTTGGTGTTTTGATGTTGTTGAGCGTTAAGAAGATTGGAACAAGTTTTAATGATGTTATGGGATATGTTGGCATGTTTGGTTGAGGTCCCGAGGGTCTCGGGTGATTTTCGGGAGGTTAAACGGATCAAAATTTCATATTAAGAATTTTAGATTTTTGCTTCAGTTCTGCTACAGGTTTTTCTTCATCGCGATCACGTGAGGAGGCTTGCGATCGCGTAGATTTATCTCAAGGGGGCATCCAGGTTGCGCTTCGCGTTCGCATAGATAGGGTTGCGATCGTATAGCTTTATGTTTCTGTGTATCGCGCTCGCGTGGTCTCATTCGCGATTGCGTAGCTGGAAGATTTTGGGCATCGCATTCGCGTGAGGATACACGCTATCGCATAGAGTGGGTTTTGGGCTGTGCTTCACGATCGCGATGGGTTTTCCACGATCGCGATTAAGTAAAAATGAGAGCAAATGAGAGCTGGGTAAAATGTTTTAAAAGCCCGTTTCCGCGTATTTGAGGTTAAGTTCCTCCATTGTTGAGCGATTTTGGAGCTTGGGAGAGCTAATTGAAGAGGGAATTCAAGAAGATTTCTTGGAGGTAAGATTTTTGAACTCAAAACTCGATTATTATGTGAATTCCACCTAGTAAATCATGGAATCTAAGCCTAAAATTGACGAATTAGGGCTTGAGATTAAAAGACTTTAAATGAGGATTTGAGGGGCCATTTGGACTCCGATTTTGATGTTCTTAATATTTATAGACTCGTGTGAGGATGAGGATTCCATTTATTTTAATTTTATAGGATACCAAGATGTGGGCCTGGGGGCCGGGTTTGAGCAATTTTAGGATTTTTATGTTAAATTGGATATTTTCGAGTAGGCTTCGCTCCCTTAGCATATTTTAATGATTATGTACTGATTATGGCTAGATGTGGAGTATCCGGAGGTCGATCCGTGGGGGCGAGGTATCGCAGGCAAGAGTTTGGACTGGATCGAGGTAAGTAATGATTGTAAATACTATCCTAAGGGTTATGTGTTAGAGGGCTCGGATGTGAGTTCCTATGGTTCGGTAAGCTTTGGAAGATGATTTGTGACTTAGGAGCATGATCGGAATGGGTTTTGGAGGTCCAGAGTAGAATTAGGCTTGAATTGGCAAAGTTGATATTTTGGCGATTTCCAGTTGGTAGGTGAGATTTTGATCCGATGGTCGGAATAGAATTCCAAGAGTTACAGTAGCTTCGTTATGTTATTTGGGATGTGTATGCAAAATTTCAGGTCATTCGGACGTGGTTTGGTTGGGTTTTTGATCAAAAGCGAAATTTGGAAGTTTTTAGAATTCTTAGGCTTGAATCCGATGTTATTTTGGTGTTTTGATGTTGTTTTGAGTATTCCGAAGATTGGAACAAGTTTGAATGATGTTATGGGATATGTTAACATATTTGGTTGAGGTTCCGAGGGCCTTGGTTGAGTTTCGGGAGGTTAAACGGATCAAAATTTCATATTCAGAATTTTAGATTTTGGCTTAAGTTCTGTTGCATGTTTTTCTTCATCGCGATCGCGTAGAGTTATCATAGGGGGGCATCTAGGTTGCTCTTTGCGTTCACATAGATAGGGTTGCGATCGCATAGCTTTATGTTTCTGTGTATCGCGGTCGCGTGGTCTCATTCGCGATCACGTAGTTAGAAGATTTTGGACATCGCGTTCGCGTGAGGATACACGCGATCACGTAGAGTGAGTTTTGAGTTGTGCTTCGCGATCGTGATTAAGTAAAAATGAGAGCTGGGCAGAATGTTTTAAAGGCCTATTTCCGCGAATTTGAGGTTAAGTTCCTCCATTGTTGAACGATTTTGGAGCTTGGGAGAAATAATTGAAGATGGAATTCAAGAAGATTTCTTGGAGGTAAGATTTTTGAACTCAAAACTCGATTATTATGTGAATTTCACCTAGTAAATCATTGAATCTAAGCCTAAAATTGAGGAATTAGGGATTGAGATTAAGAGACTTTAAATGAGGATTTGAGGGGTCATTTGGACTCTGATTTTGATGTTCTTAATATGTATAGACTTGTGTGAGGATGAGTATTCCATTGATTTAATTATATCGGATTACGAGATGTAGGGCCGGGGGCCGGGTTTGATTTCGGGATTTTTATGTTAAATTGGATATTTTCGAGTGGGATTCACTCCCTTAGCATATTTTAATGATTATGTACTGATTGTGGCTAGATTTGGAGCATCCGGAGGTCGATCCATGTGGGTGAGGCATCATGGGCCAGAGTTTGGACTGGATCGAGGTAAGGAATGATTGTAAATACTGCCTTGAGGGTTTGAAACCCCGGATTACACATCGTGGTGTTACTTTGAGGTGACGCTCATGTTAGATGATAAGTGTGGAGTTGTGCACCGCCAGGGATTGTGACTTGGTCCGTCCCATGTGACTGTGAAGTCGCGTATTTGATTTGAAAACTTATGATATTCCATATTTTTGAGATTTATATTATATTATTGGTTGTATGCCATGTTTGGGGCCTTGTGCCGACCTGTTGAGACCCTCAGGGGCATTTTTACTTATGATATTCCTCAGTCTTGTTTTACCTGTTTATTGTTTAAAATCTAATTTTATCACTATATTTCTTAAAAATGTCAAAACTGTTTGGGCTGAGTTCCACGTGTTATTGATGGTCCGAGTGATCGTGAGTTAATGACTGAGATAGACTGAGAGTCTAATGGTGAGGTTAATGACTGAGAGAGGCCGAGGGCCTGGCTGAGAGGATTATATATCTATGGATCGGGCTGCACACCGCAACAATATATATATGCCTATGGATCGGACTTCACACCACAGCGATATGTTGGATCGGGCCGCACGCCACATCGATTTAGCGCTTAGGCTGTAGGAACCCCTCCGAAGTCTTCACACCCCCAATGAGCGCAATCGACTATATATATGGATCGGACTGCACGCCGTAGCGATATATGGATCGGGCTGCGCACCGCAACAGTTACTATATGGTACCTATTTAGCCTGAGTGCCGAGTGTGAGCGCTAATTGGTAGGAGTTGAGTCACGAGTGACTGATAGGATAGCCCGAGGGGCGATAGATATACACCTGCACATGAGTGATGTTTGCCTGGGGGGCCTGATTATGAACTTATTGATTTTCACCTCTCTTTAGAGTGAGTTTCTATCAAATATGTTGATTAAACGACTTTTTTCACTTATCTTTATACTGAGCCTCCGTAAAAAATGTTAGATGAATGTTTTTAAACAACTTTCATTTAAGCTGGGGTTTATGAAATGTTCAAAACTTAATCACTAATTTGGCTTTTGTTATTTCCACTGAGATTCTCAAACACCTCCTGTTTTGCCCGAGGTGCCGATTATGGTTTCAGCTCTTTTATTAAAAAGGTATTGAGCCCCTACTGAATCTGTCGGAAGGCATTTTAAATGATTTTTACTAAAAGATGGATTTTAAAAGAGGCGATTGACCCGTATTCTGATTTAGCAGCCTGTGTGCTTATTGAGTTTAACATAAATGTGGATTCATTATATCCTACTGCTCAGTCTTTATTTACTCTTATTACTTATTGGGTTGGAGTACTCACATTACTCCCTGCATCTCGTGTGCAGATTCAGGTATTTCAGAACCCGGTAGCGGGTGTTGGTTGCTCAAATGCGGAGTCCTCAGAGTTAGCAAGGTGGCTGCACGACGTTCGCAGCACCGCTTTCTTTCTCTCATTTTTATTTCTGTACTTAGTACATTTTACTATTTTGTTGTATTCAGGCCTTAGTAGATGCTCATGACTAGTGATACCCCGATGTCGAGCTTGTATGTTATTTCCGCATTGTTCATTTAGATATATATTGTGAAATATGGTTATTTAAAGGATTGAAATGGCTCTTAATGATTAAAGGGTTAATATGGGTGTTGTGCTGGCTGGCCTTGTCTTCACGAGAGGCGCCATCACGACCGGGCCAGTTTGGGATCGTGGCTTGCAAGCCTCTAAGAAATCCATAATATGTAACTTAGTCGGGACATGGCCCTACCATACCCAAAATAACATAAACATACGCTTCGGTTCCTATTGCGTTCTGTACAGTTACTCCGGAGGAGTGGAGTGCGACAACCAACCGCTGAAACATGCACCCTACTACAGAGGGGCATTGTCGGGTTTATTTGAACCTGTGGGCATGAAAACAATACCCCAAAAAGGGGTGACAGTACGAAAAATGTATTGAATATGCAAGACGGACAATATATGTAAACCCAAAAAATAACATAAGAGATATGAGTACATAATTTCAATATGATTTTTGAACTACTGGTACGATCCTGCAGATATCGATTGCGATGTCAGACTCGTATTTATGGTAATTGGATCGCATTTGCGAAATTGGGACTAGAGGGATAGACTTCCCATTTGCGGGGATAAGTTTGCTCTTGCGAAGGAGGGTGTAGCACTTTTGTGAACAATTTGGTCGTATTTGCGAGCACTGGGCATTTTTGGCAGAGTCGTAAATGCGAAGCAATTATCTGTATTTGCGAAGGTGGGCATTTCGTATTTGCGACTTCTCTGGGCCTGAGGCAATGATCACATTTGCAATCAGTATAACATATTTGCGAACAAGAGTTCTCAATTGTGATACCTGCAGCTGGTAAAAGAGGGAAAAATCGGGACTTAGCTCATTTTAAACCATTTTCCAACCCTAAATACTCTAGAAGCGATTTATGAAGAACGTTTTCTTCCCAAATTTATTGGTAAGCATCTTTAACTATTTTTCAATCAATTTTAATTACTTTTCATGAGTTTTTAACATCAAATCTAAGAATTTCATGGTATAAATTAGGGGTTTTGGGTAGAGTTTGGAATTTTGTAAAATAAAGATTAAGTCCTCAAATTGAGGTTGAATTTCGAAACAAATTACATAGTCAGGCTCGGGAGTGAATGAGTAATTGAATTTTGGTCTGAATCTCGGGTTTTGACCAAGTGAGCCTGGGGTTAACTTTTGAAATTTTGGCCAAGATTGAACCTTTATTGATTGAGGATATTTTCTTTGGCATTATTTGACTTTGTTAGATGATATTTGACTAGGTTATAATTGTTTTAAGGATTATTTCTATGGAAGATGGTATTGGATTGTGGAAATTATTCCAAAATGAGGTAAATCTTGCCTAAATTTGTCGGGGAAGGTTTTCCTACTAATTTATATTTTTTGCTACATGCACGTTGGGGTTATTTATATACCAGGTGACGAGCGTATATGCATGCGCCAGGATTTTCATGCTGGGGGGGGGGGG
>MU705145.1:69896-106709 GCA_026770625.1 Nicotiana glauca
ATTGACATTCTTACTTACATATGGTTGAATATTGGTATAATACCTCATTCCATTCTGCTATAAGGGTCTTTATGGAAGGCCACCCCATACACTTGCCTTATTTACCAGATGAATCAGCCTCAATTGATAGTGGATAATACCCTGATTAATAGAGAATTAAAGCAACAACTATCGTAACATCATTGGTTGAAAACCCAGTTAAAGATGAAGCAACAAGCTAACTCTCATAGAGTAATAGGAATTTTGAAGTTGGTGATTCGTTTTATTTCAAGACTCAGCCCTACAGGAAAGTGAGCATTGCTACACAACCATTCCACAAATTGGCTACTAAATACTATGGGTAATTTTAGATTATCAAAAAGGTGGGAGCTGTAGCATATTGACTCATATTCCCCCATCGGTAAAGGTACACCCCACTGTGCATGTGTTATTATTATAAAAATATTATGAGTTTCCAAAACAAATTACTTATCCTCCTAGTACTAACATTGCTAGCCCTTATTGTCCCAACCCAGAATCCATTTTAGAAAGAAGAATGGCGAAAAAGGGCAATAAAGATGTGGCTCAAGTCTTAGTTAAGTGAACATGCTTACTATCAGATTATGCTACATGGGGATTTTTTAATACATTAAAGATTAGATTTCCTCATTTTTATCTTTGTGGTCAAGGATCTTTCGCAGGAGGGAGTATTGATATACAAACTACATTACAATCGCAACCAAATCAAGATCAGTGGCTCTAGTTCAACACAGTCAATTAGCAGTTAGTCGGATGCTAAGTGAGCTGACAATTATTGTTAGTTAAAAAGTTAGTTGGAGTTAGTTAGTCAGTTAGGAGAGGAGATTCTTTCTGAAGACGTCAGTATATTCATTCATAAAAGGATCACATTGTAACAAATACAAATTTATTAATGAAAAGCTATTACAATTTCTCCCTCAATTCTCTCTAATTTCTCAAATACATTTCCTTATCTTCATAGCTGGAATTCTCGAGTTTCTCAGCAAAACTCCTGATTCAGGCGCTCGATCTTCGATTTCATTGTTGGATTCCTGCAATCGAGCTATCAAACTAACAAACATTTATGAAAGAACCAAGTCTCTTGTGGTTCGTTGATCAAAAACTGAAAGTTGCTTCTTAGTACAAGTTGGATTAACTTATAATTAGAAAAGTATTCGGCCAACCTCACTCCTATATTAAAAATCACGTTTCTGCTATATGAGTTTAATGCTTTCAATGCTATTTTGCACAATCACAACAAATTATCCTTGGCAAATAGCAATTTACAACAAGACGGTGTTTTTAAAAATTCAGGTTATTCAATTGAAGAACCTTTTCTAGAAGATGAAGCTACTAAGTTCTTTAGTTGTTTAGGTTGAGTCATTGTTCTTTAATTGTAATATATTTGCTTTTGAGAAGTGTAAACATAGGTTATCAAGTTCTAAAGAGCTTGCTTTACTTTCTAGGCTAGAGAGTTCATAGTCTTGAACTTAAAGAGGTATCTACAATTGAGTTGATTGTGTAAGAAAAATAGTAGATAATATTGACCAAGAAAAAGGAGGAAACAAAAACAACTTATCGAAAAATACTTTGTCATGGCAAGCCACTGCCTTGAAAGCGATCTCGGCCTGACTGAATGTAAATTGTTAAGATTGAAATTTGCACAAAACAATGCATAGGAATCTGTTGAAGAAGAAGTGAAGATGAATGTATTTTCTATGATTTAAAACTTCACAAAATAGCTCCTTATATATGTAAGATGCTAGAGCTATTACAAGAAGGAGAATTAAATTGAGGGTTATAAAAATAAAAGAGTTGTTATAAAATTCAAGTGGGGGTTACAAGAATTCATGTAACAATTACAACAATTTAAAGCATAACTATTACAAAGTAATAAATCAGACATTACATAATTGAATTCAAAGATAATGAATTTTGACATATTCTGGTAAGCATGTATGTACATTTGGGCATATTCTGGTAAGCATGTATGGATATTTTTCTGGTAAGCTTAAAAAAGAAAGAGACTTTCTGCTACCGATGAGGGACACTTTGTCTTTTATAAAATACAACAAAGTAAAGAAGGAAAAGGGACCATAAAGAAATCTTTGACTTTGCATTACCAAGTATAAATAATACCAATAGTCCCCCACTAATGCAAAGACAAAAATTAGAATAAGAACAAAAGCGATCGCACTTTTACACTCACGTAGGTGATTTCATCAAGTTTATCTACACATAGACCACCTTAAGGTTATGAAATCATTAAGAACAAAATAAGCTCAATCTTATAAGCACTACCACACGCCATAAAGATAGAAATTGTAGTGCATATTGAGGTCTCATATGACTTTGTTTTACTACAAACGGGTATCCACCATACTTCCTCAATCCATGGGCTTTAGCTCCAACCCCCCCCTCCCCCCGACATTTTAAGGATAACTATCCTTGCCAAATCTTTGGTTAAAAGATTCGTCAAATTTCTTTCGAATCTTACACATTCCAAGAAAATAACATCATATTTTAATAATTGTTTTATCGCACCATGTCTAATACGAATTTGTCTTCTTTTTCCATTATATACACTATTTTTGACAATTCCAATTGCCACCTGTGAGTCACAATATAGAGAAACTGGTGAAGCTTGTCTTCCCCACAAAGGCACGTCTGCTAATAAGTTTCTCAGCCACTCGATTCTTGTCCTGCCAACTCAAGAGCAATAAATTCAGACTCCATAGTAGATAGTGCTATACAAGTTTGTTTTAAAGACTTCCATGAAATAAAACCTGCACCCAAAGTAAACACATAGACACTAGTAAAGCTAACTTCATCATTTTCAATAACCCAATTTGCATCACAAAATCCTTATAAAACAGCAAGAAATTTATTAAAATGCAAACACCAATCCATAGTACCTTTCAAAATCTTAGAAAATGATGAAGAGCATTCCATAGTTCACTACTAGGGTTGTGAGTATATCTACTCAATCTACTAACAACATAAGCAATATCAGATCGTGTATAATTTATGAGAAATATTATACTATCAATTATCTTAGCATATTCAGTTTGAGAAATACTAGATTCCTTATTCTTTCTCAAGTGTATGATATGATCATAAGGAGTTCTCACAGGAGTTACATCAAAACAATTAAACCTTTTAAGCAACAACAACAACAATATACCCATTAAAGTTTCACTAGTGGGGTTTGGGGAGGGTAGGATGTACGCAGACCTTACCCCTACTTCGGAAGGGTAGAGAGGCTGTTTCTGGGAGAACCTCGGCTCAACAGAAGAGATAATAATATCAGAAAATAAATGCAAGAAGAGATCAGTCATAACAAAAGAAGCAAGAGGAGTAAGAATAATATCTTAAAATACACCGAATAAGTGAAAGGGAGTGCAGTAATACAATCCTATGCAAAACAACAAAATAGTGGGGACACAACATAGACCACTACCAAACATTGACAAAGCTCTATCAGATTACCCGGTACAAAGAGGAAAAATCCATGCACTACTCCCTATCCTACAACCCTAATACTCGACCTCCACATGTTCCTATTAAGAGTCATGTCCTCAGAAAGCTGAAGACGCGCCACATCTTGCCTGATCACCTCGCCCCAATTCTTCTTAAACCTTTTAAGCATTTTCTCAATATAATGAGAATGAGACAACGAAACACCATTAAAAGTCCTTTTGATTTAATCCCTAAAATCACATCTACTTCTCCAAGATCTTTTATTTCAAATTTAGAAGACAAAAAATTCTTAGAATCATTAACAACATTCATATTAGGGCCGAAGATTAACATGTCATCCACATATAGACATATAATCACACAATCTGATCATATCATCTTGGAATAAATACAAGTATCAGATGCATTAACAATAAAACTATTGTCCACTAATGTGCTATTAAACTTATCATATCATTGCTTAGGTGCCTACTTTAGAACATACGGTGACTTTCTCAATTTGCATACTTTATCCTCCCGTTCTTGGATCACAAACTCCTCAGGTTGAGTCATATAGATCTCTTCCTCTAAATAACCATTTAGGAAAGCAGTTTTAATATCCATTTGATGTATCACTTAATTATGAATAGCAGCTAAAATAATAAGAGTTCTAATAGTCGCTATAATCAATGCTTTTGTTTTGGTTAAAACCCCTAATAACAAATCTAGCCTTATAATTCTCAATAGTACCATCATGTCTCAATTTCTTCTTAAATATTCACTTGCTACTTATGGGTTTACAATCTTTAGGCAAATCAGACAAGTTTCAACTGTGATTAGAAACTATAGAGTCTAATTCACTTTTAATGGTATCTTTCCAAAAATTAGCATCTATTAACCTCATTGCTTCATTATAAGTTTTAGAGTCTTCTTCTATTAAATAGATAGACACTAATTCATCATTTAGAACATCAAGATCAATATTTTCAGTCAAAAAAGTAAAGATAAAGTCAGGACCAAAGCTAGCTTCAATTATACGTCTCTTACCCCTTCTAAGTTCATTTTTATGTTCATTATCAGTAATACTAGAATAAGACAATATGAGGATTAATAGACATAGATGTAGACAATATGAGGATTAATATACATAGATGTAGAAGCATTATTAGGTACAACACGAGGCACATTATATTTTAATGAAAAAATATGCTAAAAAAAATTCTACATCTCTAGATTCACAAATAGAACTATCATTTCAATACGTAAATCTATATGCAATACTATTTTGTGCATAACCAATAAAAATAGCATCAAAAGTCTTAGGTTTAATATTTACTTATTTAAAATTAGGTAGACCAACCTTAGCCAAACACCCCCACACTTTCCGAATTTTCAAGTTAAGGGCAAACCCTTTCCATAACCCATACAAAGTTTTATCTAACTTTTTATGAGAGACTTTATTAAGAACATAAAATGAAGATCTTATCCCCACATATTATCAGATAAATCCGAACTCAAAAACATAGAATTCATTATTTCCTTAGGGGTTCTATTTTTCCGTTCGGCTACACCATTTTGTTGTGGAGTATAGGGAGCATTAACCTCATGTATAATACCATTTTTCTCATAAAAGGCTTCTAGAGTATTAGTACTATATTCACCACTCCTGTCAGACCTAAGTCTCTTGATTTTTATGTTTCATTGATTTTCTAATTCTACCTTGTATTTTAAAAAACATGCTTTCTGCCTCATCTTTTGACTTAAGAAGATATACCTTAGTGTATCTAGAAAAGTGATCCACCTGAATGCACTAATTCAACGAATTCTGTCTTTCTACTAGTTACATTCTTAAAATACTTTTTGGTATGTTTTGTCTCTACACAAACAGGACATTTAGAAAAGTGTCACGACCTGGATTTCTCACCCTCGGGATTCGTGATGGCGCCTACTCATAGAAGCCAAGCAAGCCAAATTTAGTTACTTTTCCTTTAATAAATAATACTTTGACAATAATATTTAAACAATGATAAGTCAACAATAATAAGCGTAAGCCTTAAATTTAAATAGCTAAACAAGATACTGAATTCCAACATAATCTTTACCCAAGAACTGGAGTCACGTACTCACGAACATCTAAGAAGTACTAAATACAAAGTCTGAAAGAAACATAATTCTATTTGTCTCGAATACAAGGAGACAACAGTCTAAAGGAGAGAATAAGAGAGAGATGTCGGGCCTGCGGATGCCTGTAAGGCTACCTCGGTACTCATGATACTGAAAGTATGCTCCCGAACTAAAGCTGCTCCTGCTGTTGCTCGAAACCTGGACCTGTGCAAAAATGCACAGAGTGTAGCATCAGCACACAACCGACCCTATGTGCTGGTAAGTGTCTAGCCTAACCCCGGTGAAGTAGTGACGAGGCTAGACTGGACATCACATAAACCTGTGCAGAAATATACCAGTGCAACAGAAAATAGCAAGAACATAACAATTTAAACTGGGGCGGGGAGCATGCTTCAGGGGTAACAGTTAGAAACAAATATCAGGAATAATGGTAAGTACATCTACAGCTTAACTTCTAGCAATAATGAATAAACAAGGCAAATTTCATATTCAACTCATCTCGTTGCAGGCGTGCAACCCGATCCTATTTCTCAATATCTCGTGGTAGGCGTACCACCCGCTCCCATTTTAATATATCATGTGTGGTAGGCGTACCACTCGCTCCCATTTCATTATCACTTGAGGTAGGCGTACCACTCGCTCCCATCTCAATATATCATGTGTGGTAGGCGTACCACTCACTCCCATCTCAATATATCATGTGTGGTAGGCGTACCACTCACTCCCATCTCAATATATCATGTGTGATAGGCATACCACTCGCTCCCATCTCGATATATCATGTGTGGTAGGCATATCATCGCTCCCATCTCAATATATCATGTGTGGTAGGCGTACCACACATGACTAATTATAGCTTTTTCATCAATTTACTCCAAAAGGTCAAAAATGCCCCCGGGCCCACATGGTCAAAACCCGAGGTTCGAACCAAAACCCGATTACCCATTCCTCCATGAACTCAAATATATAAGTTATTTTGGAATCGGACCTCGAATTGAGGTCCAACACCCCCAATTTTAGAAAACTTAGTTCTACCCTAAATTCCCAAATTTCCCCGTTGAAATCTTTGTTTTGAAGTTGAAATTATGTTTAAAGATGTTAAGGAGTAAAGAAAATAAGTTAGAAATCACTTACCAATCATTTTGAAGAAGAAGAATCGTTTGAAAAATCGCCTCTTGTGTTTTGGGTTTTGACAAAGTGAAAAATGACTGAAAATTCCGACCCTTTATACCCTACTGGAGGCTCAGCACGGACCGCGCAAAAGTGCATCGCGGCCGCGCTGAGGGACTGGAAAAAAAATGACCCTCTCTGACACCCAACGCGGACCACATTGATTAGTCACGCGGCCGCGCTAGTCGACTTGAACCAATGGCCCTCTAAACCTAGCCACACGGACCACGCAAGAATGCACCGCGGCCGCACGGCTTCCAGTGCGGAATCGACAGCGGGCGCGCTGGGGGCTTGCAACTCCCTGAACCTGCAACCATATGATATTTCTAGCCTAAGACCTCCTGAGACCTACTCAAAACTCACCCGAGCCCTCGGGGCTCCAAACCGAACATACATATAAACTCAAAAACATACTACGGACTCATCTATGCAATCAAATCGCCCAAACAACATCATAAATCATCAAATTAGGCCTCAAGACCCATGATTTCCTTCCAATTTCCATAAAACATCAAGTTTAGAGTTTTAAGTCCAAAATACGTCAAACGACGTCCAAATTCAGCCAAACTTTATAGAAAGTACTTAAACCATATATAAGACTTTTACCAGGGTCAGAACCAAAATAGCCCGATACCACAGTCTTTTAATCAAATTTTATTTCCAATTTCCTTAATAATTTCAGAAAAACAATTTCACAGAAATATTTATTTCTCGGGCTCTAGACCTCAGAATTCGAGTCCGGGCATATGCCCGAGTCCCATATTTTTCTACGGACCCTTCGGGACCGTCAAATCATAGGTCCGGGTCCGTTTACCAAAAATGTTGACCGAAGTCAAATATATCCATATTAATATCAAAATTTATCATTTTTCACACAGAATTCATATTTAAGCTTTCCGGTTACACATCCGGACCGCACACACAAATCGAGGCAACCCCAAATGAGGTTCTCACGGCCTCAGAAGTACAGAGTGAGTAGGAATACAGGTGATGACCCTTTGGGTCGTCACAAATAGTTATCAGCATTAACTGCAGGAATTAATTCCATTTTCTAAGTCTTTTAATAGAAGCAATATTAACATGACCTAGTCTACCATGCCACAAATCAATAGACTCAGCAATATAAGTAGAATTGAAAGTACTAGCATTATCAGTAATCTTTTGACCGATGTTCAATACAACTTAACCCCCACTAAGTTACCTTCCTAACAGAGTCTCCCCCATGAAAAATAACAACTTTATCAGCTTCAAAAACATGTTTAAGAGAAACTAAGTTTCTACGAAGGGAGGGTACATACAGAATATTGTTCAAGGCTAATGTTTTTTAGAAGTTAACTTAAGGAGTATTTTTTTTAAAAACCTATAACTCCAGCTGTAGTGGAGTTACCCATGTAGACACACTCGCCATCAGTAGATTCCTCAAAGTCGTGAAACAACTCCTTGTTGGCGCAAAGGTGCCTTGAAGCGCCTCTGTCCATTATTTAGTCAGTCTTATTAGCCACCATGTTTGCCTCAACGACGACAACAATAATGACATAACCACCTTCAATAAGGTTAGCTTGGACTGGAGCTTTTCCTCCATGCTTTGAACTTTTTCCTTGTCTCTAGTTGCACTGGAAAGCCTTTCGACCAATTTTGCCGCATACATAGCAATGACCTTTTAACTTTTGAAGTAATTATGCTTCTTCACATGTCCTTTCTTCTGGCCTTTATTTTATTTTTCTTTAAACCCGTCTTTCAGAGAAGTACTAGAAGATTCCATAAGGTTAGATTTAGAAGAATTAAGAGAAAGAGATTTCATCTTATCCTTAAGCCGTTCAGGCTCCTCATCTTTGAGACGGTTAGCTTCCTCAGTCCTCATGTGACTGATCAGTTCTTGAACAGTTAAGTTTTTCTTCTTGTATTCCAGTTGATTCTTGTAATCACTCCAGGAATGTTGAAACTTTTCAAGTAGAGCATTAGCCTGAAAAATCTCACACATCTCCATGCTTTCGCTCAAAACATCAACAGTCAAGTTCTCATACTCGTGAACCTGCTCCATGATTGGCTTATCATCAACCATCTGAAACTTCATCCACTTTCCAACCACATACTTCTTTTTTTCCTGCAGAATTTGCACCATATTTCTCCTCTGAACTATCTCATATGACTTTAGCAGATTTATAATTTATAAATAAATCAAAGAGATGGTCGGTCAGATGATTAAGCAGATGCCCTCGAAAAATTTTATTATCTTTTCAAATTTCTTTTTAGCAGCATCATTAGCAGCAACAATACTAGTAGTATTAGAACTATTAGCAACAACTTCAGTAGAAGGTTTTTTAAACATAACGTAAATTAATTTCTAATTTTCCAAAGAAAATTAAAAGCTTCTGGGACCAACGTTTATAATTCTTTCCATCTGAAGGCTCAAGCTTTGACAAATCAGGAAGTATTTTGTTCAAAGTGTAGCCACCAGTCAATATTATATGTGAAATTCGCTTTCAAATTATAAGAAAAATAGTAAATAATATTGACCAAGAACAAGAAGGAAACAAGAACAACTTATTGAAAAATACTGTATCGTAGCAAGTCACTGCCTTGAAAGAGATCTCGACCCGACTGGGTGCAAATCGTAAGACCGGTCGCTCTCCAAGATTCTACAGCACCTCCAAATACGTCCACTCATAGCTGAAAGTTTGATATTTGCACAAAACAATTGCCTAGGAATTGGTTGAAGAAGAAGAGAAGACGAATGTGTTTTCTATGATTTAAAATTTCATAAATAAAAGAGAAATAAGATGCTAGAGCTATTACAAGAAGGAGAATTAAATTGAGGGTTATAAAAATAAAAGAGTAGTTATAACATTCAAGTGGGAGTTACAAGAATTCAAGTAACAGTTACAACAATTTAAAGCATAAATGTCAAAGTAACAAATCAGACGTTACACTTTTGAATTCAAAGAGAATGAATTTGGACATATTCTTGTAAACATGTATTTGGACACTTTTCTGGCAAGCTCAAAAAATGAAGAAATAATTTTTTAGCAAAACCAGATTCGGATTAGGCCTCATATATATCTTGCGCGCGAGGGTGTGGGGTTTGGAGAAATCGACTCGTTTTACCTTCAGGATCAATTTCTCATATGCGCGAGGCCACTCCCTTTTACTAGCTCTTTACAAATCCAAGAAAGAGCAATTCAATACGAGGAGAAGAAAGAAACTTTCCACTACCGATAAGGGACACTTTGTCTTTCACAAAAGACAAAGAAGTAATGAAGGAAAAGGGACCACAAAGAAATCTTTGACTTAGCATTACCAAGTATAAATAATACCAACAAGATTGTAGACGTTAAGGTACTAGAGTTAGTTCTTTTGGTCGTTCAGTTGTAACCTAAAACTACTCTTTGGAGTTAGTGAAGTTTTGAGGCAAATCCTATAAGGGTAGGCTGTGCTTTTATTCCTTTGAGCAAGGAGGTTTTCCACGTAAAATTGCTTGTGTAATTTAATTTCCTGCACTTCACTTTTAGTTTTGTGTCAGAATAGTTAAGTCAAAGAACTAGATTCTCTAACACGCGACAATTGAACTAGACACAATTTTTCCTCTGTTGTGTCTAGGTGCAAACTAAAATAACAAGGTTGTGTCCTCCTTTAACCTGGTGGAGAATTTACTTTGAGAGGATGGTTGAAGATCTTGGCCGTCATTGTTGAGGTTGATCTTTGGGGACATTGCCTTAGGACTTCCCTGGATTTTCTTTCTTGTGTTCTCTTATAGTGAAAAGTATCATTAGCCTAGGTTGCCTATTACTTCAGATAAGTTTGAGGTCTCCACGTCCTTTTTGAGTGTTTTTTGTTGTGCCATATCTCCAAAGGGTAAGAGTAGTGTCTATTGGTGGTAATAATTGTGAACTCTTACAAGGCATAGGTCTTTGGAATCTATAGCTCTGTAGGACTGTACTGTTCTCATGGTTGCCAGTCAAGCATGAATTAGGGCCAAATCAGAGCGTTATAGCTGAAGCGTGAAATCCATGGATGGATTTTCATGATGTATCCTCAAAACCCTGACATTCTTTTTCCGAGAAAGCAAAGATAGACAGTATGAAACTGGTCATTTTTTGTGTTGCTTTGGGCACCATTATAAGATTTTAGATATGCTTGACTGATGGACTGGTAGTCTGCAAATTACATTTTTCAATCATTCCCGAATATAAGGATTCATATCGCCGACCCCAACTTGTTTGGGATTTAAACATAGTTAATTGATTGATTGAAACATTCCAGATTGTTCTCCTCCTCCCACTCTCAATCATCTTTGGTGTAAATTTTCTTGTATAAAATTGAAGTGTTTGAAATCTCATGGTGTTAGCTCCAGTTGGAAATTTTACCTCTTTGTTCCACCAAGAATTTGGAGGAACAAGACAACGATCTGAACTGCATTTCTTAGAACGTCAATATAGAATATTTCGCAGTCATATCTTTTGTTGTCAAAAGATTAAAAGGCAGCCACTACTTTGATTGATTCGCCAAAGAGTAAAATTCGTTTTGCTTGTCCATAAACTAAGAAAGCTAAGAGATTATGCTTTTGAGATATGGATATGCCTTTGATCCAAAGGCTTCAATGTTTGAAATTGGTGATAGAGGTACACTCGAATGTCCTGTGGTGATAGAAGCAGACTTGAGAATATCAAAATACAGTTTTTTACTCAGTTTATTTTGTCATCATTTAATCTCAACTCCATAGACAGTTGGTTATTGTTGATCCATCATTCAGGAATAAAGCTTGTATAAGTTGTGACTGAAAAGCTGGATTAATGCCGGACGTGAGTGTATTTAGGATTTTAAGAATATGGGTGCACCATTATATTAATTAAAAAAGACATGGGGAATTAGGGATTTATTTATTTATTAATTATAAAGAGAATTACTATATAGGTATCGAACCCCTCATCTAAGGGACAAAAGGGGCACTTAGTCACTAGTGCACTTATATGGTGGTCAATTGAGCATGGATGGCCACAAATATATTTAGGTACATAATATGAAAAATTAGTACTATTATACATATAGCCTAGGGAGGGGAGCACGAGTGCATGTACCCCACCACTCCACATAAATCCTCCCCCGGATGTGATATGCTAGATGTATCTCCTCGATTATTTACATTCTGAGCACATCTCGTTCATACATTAGAACCGCCACATCATGCTTTCCATTCTGTAACGATCCGGCCGGTTGTTTTGAGATTTAAGTTCTGATCAGCGGCATAAGGTCTTGAGAAGCTTCATATTACGTGTATCGTTTTGCGTGCATGGTTGAATTCAGTTACTAGAGGATTCAGAATCGAATTGAAAGAAAGATTCTAGTTTTGGAAGCTTAAGCGGTGAGAATTTGACCGGAATTGGACTTTTGAGTAAAAGGCTAGAATGGGTTTTGGATGATCTCAACAGCTTCATATGCTGAATTTGGACTTAGGCGCGCGTCCGGATTCAGATTTGGAGGTCCGTAGGATAATTTGAGGCATTTCGGTGAAAGTTGGAAAAGTTGAAGTTTGGAAAATGGAGAAGTTTGACCCAGAGATGACTTTTATGATATCGGGGTCGGAATACGATTTCGAGAGTTGGAACAGCTCCGTCTTGTCATTTGGGACTTCTCTGCGAAATTTGGCATTGTTCCGAGTTGATTTGATAGGTTTCGGTGCGGGTTCTAGATGTTGGAAGATTTGGAAGTTCATAAGCTTGATTCATGGTGCGATTTGCATTTCCGGCATTGTTGATGTGATTTAAGACCTCGAGCGAGTCCGTGTTAGGTTATAGAACTTGTTTGTGTATGTAGACAGGGTCCCGGGGGCCTTGGGTGTGTTATGGACAAGTTTCGGATGTTTTGCATGGTTTGTGAACATGTTTGATTTCTGGTGTTTTCGCACCTGCGACCTTGGAGCAAAGGTGCGGCTCCGCTTCTGCGTGAGCCTGATCACATCTGCGATTTTTGAGGCCTGGAAGCTAGCTCGCTTCTGCGAATGCTAGAACGCACGTGCGAAGCTGCTTCTGCGGTTGGTCTATCGCATCTGCGAAGGAGTCCGCTTCTGTGCTCCTGTTATCGCTTCTGCGGCGTCGCTGATGTGGCCAATTGTCCGCAAATGCGGACCTAGGTCTGTAAGGTTTGTAAGTCAAGTTCGCAAACGCAAATGTCTGCCTGCAAATGCGGTAGCATAGATGCGCTTAAGTGTCCGCAGATGCGGAAGTCCTGGCAGAATCCTTTAAATCGAGGGTTTGGCCATTTTCTTCATATTTTGAGATTTGGACTTCGATTTTGAGAGCTTCTTTTTAGGTTTTTCAAGAAAATTGATTGGGTAAGTGTTCCTCACTTAATATATAATATATTTCATGATTTTATCTTTATTTCTATCATTTGATTTGTGTTTTGAATTGAGAAAATGATTGATTTTTGAAGAAAGTTTTCAAAATAAAAAATCATGAATTGGGGGACAAAATGGTATCGGAATTCGATAAATTTTATATGGTTGAACTCGTATGGGAATGTGTATTCGGATTCTGTAAAATTTATTGGGTTTCGATGTGGGGGCCCGGGGGTCGACTTTTGGACCGATTTTTGGATTTTGTTAAAGATTGAGACTTTATGATCCGAAATAGTTTCTTATGAGTTTTATTTGTGCTTTGAAGTTAATTTGGTTAGGTTTGAGTCATCCGGTCTTTTCATCCGAGAAGTACATTTTAGAGTATCGGTTGCCTAACCTTGTGTGGGGGACTTCCCCTTAGGATTTGAGTCTTCTATGTTAATTGTAATTCGTATACACGAGGTGACGAGTACGTGCTTAGACTTATTTATTGAAGTTGGCCTTTGGGTTCTTAGGTCCTTATATCCAGTGTGAATGAAGTTGTTCGTGATACGTTTGAGTTCCTATTTGCTGGTTTCACTTCTAAATGCTTCAATTAGAATTAATAGCCTTAGGATTCACTCTTATTGCCTATTTGACTCTTATTTGACTTAACTGAAGATTTTGCCTCTTCTATCGTCATGTTATCTTTTCACAACTGTTTATCTATAACTGAAATTTATTTTAATCTTATCCTATAATTGTTTAGTCTTAATTGGAGTTATGATCATTTTCTGCAGCCTACCATTAATTGAATTGTTGAGTATCTTTCGCAAATCGCTCGACCTTAAAAAAGGGTTTAGATAACCTATATCTTAGTTGACTTACCTTTATTTGGGACTATTGGACTCGTGTTGGCTTCCTTATTGTTGACTTGTGTATTGTGGGATCGCTGCTACCTATTAGTTTTTCTTTGTTGAACTGTTCCCTTTAGGGGTGTGCATTCGATTTATCGATTCGATTTTGACCCTTATCGATAATTACTTATCGATTATCGATTTGTACATATGCTTATCGTTATCGTTTCAATAAGGTTTCGATTTTTTCAATTTCGATTTATCGATTTTGGGGGCTTATCGATTCGGTTATCGATTACACCAGTAAGAAAATTTGCGGGATTCCACGGAAAGTATATCGCTATAAACGCGCCTAACTAATATGGACAAAAAGAAGCTAAAATAAGACGAACACCATTTATAATATAAAAATTGTGTCAACAACACATGCAACAAACTAAAGTAAGGGATCAAATATATGCTACCAACACTCCAACGGTATAAAAAACAAAATAAAACAAAACACATCATCACGGCTAATTCTGTTTTCCATTAATTTGAACTCCATTCCCTTGATCTTTAAATATGATCATTCCATAAATGTGGTAGAGAAAATAATAGGGTAAGGGACTTAGGGTAAAGGAAATGGTATAGATTAGGGAAAATACTATTGTATAGCCGTTTTTAAAATATTAACCGAATATATATACATTCTGTATGTTATATTAATCTACACAAATAAGTAATTACTCATTTAACAAGTGTCTACAGTTTAGGGGTATGCATTCGATTTATCGATTCGATTTATCGATTCGATTTTGACCCTTATCGATAAGGTTTTGATTTTTTTGATTTCGATTTCGATAACAAATAATCGATTTGATTTATCGATAAACCAATTTAAATTCACACCTTTAGTTCCCTTTATGCATAGTATTCTTTACTATGGTTATTCCTTCTGAACTGGTTCTATCGTTTCTTTGTGATTTAAAGTTCTTGAGTTGATTTACTTGTCGTACTTTGTATTATTGTCATTTTTGCTGTTGTACTTGTTGTGGTGATGTACGAGATTTCTGCCGTGCTGTAACTGTTATTTCTGTTAGTTGCGCTGCATATTAACTTTGGGACTATGTGACGATATCCCGATAGATCCCCCCTTTTTTGCATATTTACTTTGGGACTACGGAATGATATTCTGGTAGATCCCCCTGCACATGTACGTTTGGGACTACGGAAGGTATCCCGGTAGACCTTCCATGTTCTACATATTTACTTTGGGACTACGAAAAGGTATTCCGATAGATACCCCCTGTACATTTACGTTTGGAACTACGAGACGGTATCCTGGGGATCCCATGTTATTATCACTGTGTTTTGAGTTGTTGCTTTTCATTGATCCTATCCCTGCAAATATTCTACATGTTGTCCGTTCGTTTTCTTATGCTTACTAGCTGGTATGAACTATGTTAGGACACTTGCACAAGCATACACGTGGCTAAGCACTCTTATCGGATAAGAGGCTTCTTGATATTGTTGAGTATAGACGTACACCCTTATTTATTTGCCTTCCATGTGAGAATGGCTCTATTTGGCACGTGAGTTGCCAGTATGATTATGAGGTGTGATGAGGGCACAGGATACCAAGTGTTAGGGTTCAGGTATGGAGACCCGTATTGTATGATTATGAGATGAGGTATCACATGGTGACTTATATTCGAAGGATATTTATTTTGAAAGATTATATTCGAAAGATATTTATTTTGAAAGAACTATTTTTGAAAAATATTTATTTAAAGGAAGTATAAGTCGAAATATTTTATCACTTGAAGGATTTGCCTAATTGATTGAAGTTTGTTGGCTAAGACCTAATGTGAAAACTGTCGTAGTTACTAAGTTATGACTTGTCTTTACCGTATTTGTGATTTCGGATTTGGGTTGTATTTCCGTTCGCTTTTCTGTGTTCTTTAGGGTGTTCCAGTGTTACTTGCTGTTTTCTTTCCTCATTGCAATTACCGTATTGTTAGCCACATCGCGTAGTCTTTATATAGATATCATGTTCTGTTGTTTCTATTCTTATACTTGTTCAGCTTATTAGATCAATAGGTGTCTTGATTGTTCCTCGTCACTACTCCACTGGGGTTAGTCTTGATACTTACTGGGCACCGCAGTGGTGTGCTCATACTATACTTCTGCACATTTTTGTGCAGATCCAGGTATTGTACGTTAGTAGCTGTGCGAATTCTGGCCGAGGAGACTCAAGGTAACCCTGCTGCTGCGTTCGCAGGCTTTGGAGTCACCTTCCTATTTTGTATTCACACTGTTGTACTTATTTCCATAAGTTGTGTTTAGAAGTTGTAGCGAAACTCTCTAGCTTATGACTTGTATCACCGATTTTGGGAAGATGTAAATTCTATAAATATTTCTAAATTGAGACTGTTAAATTTTCTTTATTATGGTTGATATTCAGTAAATGTTAGGCTTACCTAGTCTCTAAGACTAGGTGCCATCACGAAACACAACGAGAAAGGAAATTGGGTCATGACACATTCATAGAAATCTCGTTCATATATTTACATAATAAAAGTAAAAAGCCAGCAGAGTCTGCGATCCGTGTCCAATTTTGTAGAGACTTTAGTCGCTTCAAAGTGCAAAAGAACAAGTGAGAAGATAGTGTACTATAATAATAATAATAATCTATTTAACAATGAAAAGTTGTGTTACAAACTTGACCAAAGAGACACACAGTAGTCACTCTAGAGTGACTCCTTACATTTTTCCACTTTGGCAATTAGGACTGACCATAACACAGTTTATTCCACAATAATAACAAGGTACTATTATTCCTTAAAACACCATATATGCTGCTATTGTATGTATATAGAGTTTGATTAATGACCACAAGTGCAGTTCACACAGCTGCAGCTGCTGCCGCACTTGCATTTGCCATCATGTTCTGCTGCTCCGCCGCTCATCGCGGCTGTCTCGCTGTAGCTGCAAGAGAAAAATAAAAGAAATGAATCAAAATATAGGTGACTACTTGCATGAGACCCTATCTTGATTTGCATCCTGTCATTATATTCTTAAGCAGGGATTAAGTAATTTTTTCTGTGTCGTTCCAATTTTATTTAATGTTCTTTTGGGACGGATGAGATATATATAACAATTAGATCAGAAGAGGAGCTGGTAGGAGAAAGTTACCTCTTCTCAGTCTCGACAATGACGAGATTATACTGGTTTTCCTTCTTCCTGCAATATTTACAGACATATTGCTTTACATCAATATAAGCCAAAAGACAAGTATATTTAAAGTGCTAATCATATATTATCGAGACATTAGTAAAAATGAATAACTATCTCTTGATCGATGAGGGACACGTAAAGATTTGACATTGAATGCCACTACATTATTTTCGACTTGAGTGGTGTAGTAAAATTAAGATTTTCTAAATATATAATTATATAGATTCACATGTGGTGGCATTTCATATGAAAGGGCAACTCATTACTCTAAGCTCCTGCTATGCACGGATCCAGGCTACGTTGCATTATATCACACCAATCAACCTATAATATTAAGTTCATGACCTCTATCTATTTTGAAATTGCAAAGGTTGTTTTTCTTAGACAAGATAAACGAAAATTCAACTAATATTTGAAGTAAAAAGATGATAGTAATTACTTACACACACTGGCTGGCGCTCGAGCAGTCGCAGTTGCCACACTTGTCTGACATGTTTAAGAGATTAAAGCTAAGAATAAGATTGAAACAGAGTTTTACTTAAATAGGAGAATGTGTCTGTAGTAATTTGCTATGGCTTGAATCAAAACTATGAGATTGGGCTGCTATTTATAGATGGAAAGTAGGAAAGAACAAGTTGGCATAGGCCTAGAAAGGAGCACACACCTCTATGCTAGAGTTTGGTCATAGATTCCCAAATTTGTTTTGAAAATTTTGATTTTGGTGAAGTTTGGTTTGAAGATGAAAATGTGTTTGGACATCAGTTTTCAAAATATATTTCACATATTTTTTTTGAAAAAACATGAAACATGACTTCTATCCACAAATTCTGAAAACTATCATAAATACCGAACAATACCTTCATTAATAACGTTCATTATCATTATCACAAACCATAGTCCAGAACATATATAAATTTGGTACAAAATTATTACTTTTATAATGAACTACATAGTACACTATCAGACGACAGAGAAAACAAAGCAGCATTATCATAAAATAATAAATGGTGGGCTCTTTTATAAAATATGAAAGTTTGGGCAAGTTTTAAAAAATATAATACTAATATTTTGGGCCAAAACTAGATCTTGAGCTGGTTTTGGGAGTAGCAATGGCGTGGGATAGGCAATTTTTAACATGGTATTTAGTTTTTATCCAGTATTTTTAATGCTGAGCAAAAATAACCACTACTCTATTAAAATTAATACGAAGAGATGTTTTACCCTTTCTTCATCAGTGTTGTGTAAATATTAAGGACATGATGTCCTTAACATCACTGCACACATGAAGTTAAGGATGCCAAGTCCTTAACATTTATACTGCACATATGAAGTTAAGGGCATGTCCTAAAGTTTAACAATGGAAGGTGCAAATACAGGACACCGTGTCCTTAATATTTACATAACCCTCATAAAGTTAAGGACACTATGTCCTTAATATTTACACTGCATATATGAAGTTAAGGACATGAGGTCCTAAAGTTTAACAACAGAAGGTGCAAATACAAGTTAAGGACATTATGTTCTAAACATTTACACTGCACATGAAGTTAAGGATGACATATCCCTAACAGTTACACTGCACATATGAAGTTAAGGACATGATGTCCTAAAGTTTAACAAGGGAATGTACAAATACAGGACACTCTGTCCTTAATATTTACACAGCACCCATATCTAGCATAGGGGTATTTTTGTCCAGGTGGGTAAAAATTTATTAAGCACTGGCTAAAGAGTAAATACATTTTAAGCTGTGGCTAAGGAGTAAAGACATTTCTAATTAGTGACTAATTCTGCACTTTTCCCGTTTTGAGATGTGGATTTTGCATTTTGGGAATTTGTCAAAATATGAATAAAATTTATGAACAAACATGTATTTGCCAAAAAGAAATTTGGCAAAACTTAAGCAAAATCTATAACCAAACGAGTCCTAAGAAAAGGTTGGAAAAAGGAATCTTCAAAATGGAAGGGGCTCGGGCTTGGTTTTTTATCATCCTCTCGTGTCACCTTCATGTTGTGCATATTTCTTTTCGTGATCAAATTCAATACTGAAAAGATTAGTGATTCTTTTTAGAAAGAATTTAATTTATATACCTTGTCAGAAAATGCCTCTCAACTATGAGAGATAGAGTAAATTGGCGATTGGCCCGTTTTAACTAGAGGAGATGATCTTTTACTCCAACATTTTATTTCATTTAATTTATATACCTTAGAGGAAGTTAATACAAGGTCCCAAGGCGTCAATCCTATACCTGGCATGTGAGGCATAGTGAATCCAATGATTAGGAGACTGTAATTTGAATTGTAACCTTATAACTTTTGCCATTTATGTAAGAATTCCTTTTCTACTTCACAAACATAGTGTTATTTCAATAGCAAAATTAATGGTTGTCCTATCGATTTCCCTTAACATTCCAGTCATCCAGATTCTTGGAACGCTACGTGAAGAATCAAAACATCGAAATAGTTGCTTTCACCTTTTTAATTATACATAGGAGATAGAGGAAGGAGATTAGTATGTCAAAAATAAAAAATAATTGATTCGATGGTCCTGAACTATCCACTGAAATTCATCATTCATAATTTTGGAGACGATATTAAGCATTTGTATCCACATTGAACATATAGAAAATTCCAATATACTATTTTCTATTTTGTCATTTGGTGATAAATCTTTTTATGTGACGATAGCATATAGGAAATTTCTGGTCATCACTGGCAAACAGTGGCGTAATTAGGAGTACTGATTAGCGGTCTCAAAAACTGAAAAAATGTTATTTATAGCTAGAGGTTTCTCTTATGTTACCAAATTCTAGGACAAATAACATATTTGGTAAGTTAAAAATAGTGATATTTGCTAGCTTGATATAAAAAGAATTATACCGGTTGAGTATAATATATATGTGTAACGATCCAATCGATCGTTTTGTGTATTTGATTCATATTTCCACTTTGATGCTTCATGCATGTGCATTTGTGGTTTTATGACTTACGGGGATGGTTAATTTTGTTCCGGGAAAGTTTTGGATTGATTTGGACTTGTTGGTTGTTGGTTTAAAAGCTTAAGTTAGAAATGTTAACCGAAGTTATAACTTTTGTGAAAACGAACCCGGAACAGTATTTGATAGCCTGGATAGGCTCATATACTGATTTTGGACTTTGGCATATGCCCGAAATTAATTTTGGAGGTTCCTAGGTTGATTTGACTTGTTTCTTAGAAAATTGACAATTTAACCGTAGGTTGACTTTATGGCTATCGGGTTTAGAATTTGGTGTTGATACTTGGAATAGGCCCGCTTTGCTATTTGATACTTGTCTGCAAAATTTGGTATCATTCGGAGTTGGTTTGATATGATTCAGACGATTGATTACAATTCTAGAGGTTCTTGAGTATTCTTTTGAAATTCATGCGTTTTGATGCCCAATTCGTGGTTCTATATGTTATTTTGGTATTTTGATCATGCGAGCTAATTCGTATGATATTTTTAGACTTGTGAGAATTTTTGGTTTGGAGCCTCGACGGCTCGGGTGAGTTTCGGACGTGTTTCAGAATAGTTTTGAGTTGGATCATGTTTGATGGCGTGCTGATGTCTCAGGTGTCGCAATTGCAAGTACCAGCATCACTATTGTGATCTTATAAGAAGGGGCTCTCAGGTGTCGCATTTGTGATACCTGGATCACAATTGCGAAGTAGTACCTAGGCTGGGTAGTTTCGCATTTGCGACCATTTGGCCACATTTGCGATGGGAGCAGGCTTCGCAAAATGCGAAGTCAGTGTCGCATTTGCGACTTCCCAATTATGGTGTCAGGGCTGCAATTGCGAGTTCATCTTCGCAATTGTAGCATCTGCAGTATTGAACAAAAAGGCCGGAAAATTGGGATTTGATCTCATTTTAGAATTCTAGACTAGGTAGGAGGCGATTTGGAGAGGGAATTTTCACCTACAATCATGGATAAATAATTTTGATCACTTTTCAATTATATTATATGATTATATGTGAGATTTCTCAAGTTCATGTGAATCTAAGATAAATTTTGGGGATTTTTGTCTATGTTTTGGAAAATATAAATTTAGGATTTGAGAATCGAATTGGACTCAAAATTTGAAAGTAAAATACATATATGGACTTGTGGTATTATGAGTGGTCAAGATTTACGCCTGGATTCGGGTTTTAACCGGACGGGCCTGGGGTTGACTTTTGTTTACTTTTGAAAAATTGTGTAAAGATCTTATTTTCATTAATCGAAATTGATTTTTCTTGTATTATTTGATGATATTAAGTCGTTTTTTATTAGATTTGAGCTGTGCGGAGGCACATTTTAAGGAAAAAACTATTTTTTAGTTGATTTGATTTAGTTGAAGTAAGTCTTGCCTAACTTTGTGTACCTATTAGGATTGAGTTTTATTGTACTAGTTAAATTATGTGAGCAAGAACTGGCTGCATGAACATGAACGAAAGATCAATGTTCTAATATAATCACAAAGGCACTGAATGAGACTCATTTTAAAAGGAACTGCTTGGAACTTATGGTGTTAAAGAGAATTAAGTAATGACTGTTCTTGATCCCTTAATTATTGGCTAGAAAAAAGTTCCTTAATTGTTCTTACTTTGTTTATAGTTTTGCCTAATATGAGTTTGATTTGATTAATCTGGCTATTTTCTTATGATTCTATCCTTATGGTCATAGATGGAGAAAATTGGGAGAAAGTTGATATTATTGCAAAAAAAACAAGTTGTTACAGTTCAGATATGCACAAATACCGTTAGAAAAAAAAATCTTTAAATAAACAACATTTATTAAGAAAGGACAGCTTGCCGCCAAATCATAATCTATTTATAGGTCTCCCAATCAAATCACAGTTCATAGACATTGTATCCTACCTGAATCAAAACTCTTTAGTATGTGCATCAGTGGTAAAAGCCCCTTTGCCTGTCCAACTTCTTAACACCTTGAACTAACCGAGAATCCCTTCCTTTCACCTGATCGCGCCCAACTATGCCTCCAAGAGGTCTAGCGATCGTTGTAAATATAGTTCGGTTTATAAGTTCGGAGTGAAATCCACAGGAAATTAACTTATTAATCACAACCATTAATTTCGCAAGAATTCAACTAATCAGCCTTCAAAAATACTAAATATCAATTTGAGTGTTTACTAACTAAGATAAAAGTAATTAAAATGCAATAATTTATAACTAAAGAGCAAATGTTGTAGACAATATTTGGAAAAGTATAGGGTTATGATTTTCTCTATTGTCGGAATCTTCCCCGCTGCGTTTCCTATAAATTAGCCTAAGTCTTCTCTACCGATCGTGAGCACTTTATGTGTCGTAGATCTCTCTCGAGCAACTACTATGACTTACTAGACATATTCTCTCGAATTACGTAGTTGGCACTAATTCACCTTTCACTACGATCGTACCAAGATTTCGTTATCTCTAATCCCGCCTTTAAACCATCCGTATTGATCTCTCAAATATGTTAGGAGTGGTGTTGTTCAAAGACTACCTAAATGCGTACTCTCTCAAGTAATAGACATTAAATATGCACAGTTAATTGAGAGATCTTCAATTAACAACAACAAAAATATAACTAAACAATTAGAGAAAGATCAACGACAAATTTATATTAAGCGTAGTGAACAAACCATCCTCCAATAGGTTCCATCAACCCCTAGATGGGAAGGTTTAGCTACTCATAACCATACTAACAATCATGATAATAATTGAAAGCATTAAAACACAGATTAAGAAAGAATGGAAGAAAAAAACTCTTGCGATTCGTTGCTTCTAAGTGTTCCCGTAGCCTTTTTCCTCTCCAATAATGTCTAACCTCTAAGAAATAGGTTTAAAATCCCTTTTATACATGTTGTAGGCGTGTATGGTCGAAACTACCAAGTCTTAGCCGAATCAGGACAAAATCCGTCCTTGGCCGCATCGCTTGGCACTTGGTGCCGACCTGGACACGTGCTATTCTACCACTAGCCTTTTGGTTAGTACCTGGCGCCAACCTAGGCACAAATATTATACTTCCTCTAAATTTTTTTTGCTTTTACTTCACTTTGCGTTCAAGCTTGCTGTGACGACCCGGACAGTCGTCTCATGAGTTACCCTCTATTTCTCCCATTTCTGCTTCTTTATGCTTCATTATCCGTGTATTATGGTATCGGGTTAGTCAGATCGAGTCCGAAATGATTTTTGCTAAGGTTTGAGATACTTAGTCTCTGTTAAGGAAGCTTAAGTTGGAAAAGTCAACCGGATGTTGACTTATGTGTTAGAGGGCTCGGATGTGAGTTCCTATGGTTTGTTTAGCTTCGGGAGGTGATTTATGACTTAGGAGCGTGATCGAAATAGGTTTTGGAGGTCCGGAGTAGAATGAGGCTTGAATTGGCGAAGTTGATATTTTGGCGATTTCCGGTTGGTAGGTGAGATTTTGATCCAAGGGTCGGAATGGAATTCCGAGAGTTGCCGTAGCTTCGTTATGTCATTTGGGATGTGTGTGCAAAATTTCAGGTCATTCAGATGTGGTTTGGTTGGGTTTTTGATCAAAAGCGTATTTGGGAAGATTTTAGAAACTTAGGTTTGAATCCGATGTGTTTTGAGTGATTTGATGTTGTTGGAGATGTTTTGATGATTGGAACAAGTTTGAATAAGGTTTTAGGATGGGTTGGTGCTTTGATTGAGGTCCCAGGGGCCTCGGGTGAGTTTCGGGTGGTCAATCGGACCATTTTGGAGTTTGAGAAATTGCAGAAAATCAGTCCAGCAGTTGCAGGTATTTTGGCCTTCGCATTCGCGAAGGGGAGCTCGCGTTCGCGAAGGGCCAGGTTGTGTAAGCTTCACGTTCATGAGAGACTAGGCCGCGACCGCGAAGGGCTAGTGAAGGGATCTCATCGCGTTCGCGAGTGGGTATACGCGATTGCGAAGAAGGATCGGAGTCAGATGGGTCTAAGGTAGTTTATTCATCGCGTTCGCGATCACGTAGGCTTAGGTGGAAAGTGCATCGCATTCGCATAGGATATGTCACATTTGCGTAGTGTAATTTTGGGGTCTTGAATAATTGTTCTTCGCGATCATGAGGGTAGTGCCACGATCGCGATGAAGGAAAAGCAAAACTGGGCAGAATGTTTTAAGTCATTTCATTCGCAATTTTGGGTCTATTTTCACCCATAGTTGATCATTGTGAGAGCTTCTTGGTGGAGATTAAAGAGGGATTCAAAGGGAATCGATTGGAGGTAAGATTTTTGAACTTAAAACTCATTTCTATTATGAAATCTACCTAGAAAATAATAGAACTTAAGCTAAAAATGGAAGAACTAGGGCTTGGAATTTTGGAATTTTGATTTGGGGATTTGGAGGACCAATTGGGGTCAGATTTGAGAAATTTTGGTATGTATGAACTCGTGGGGAGATAAGGAACCTGTTCATGTAAAAATTTCTAAGTTTCGAGAAGTGGGCCCAGGGCTCGGGTTTTGCTAATTTTGGGATTTTTGGTATTTTTTGATTGTTTTTGCTTGGGCTTTGTTCCCTTAGCATATTGTGATGTATTCGTTCTGATTTTGGATAGATTTGACGCATGTGGAGGCTGATTTGAGAGGAAAAGGTATCACGAGCTAGAGATTTAGCCGGTTCGAGGTGAGTAATGATTGTAAATGATGTTCTGAGGGTTTGAAACCCCGGACTTGCACATCGTAGTGCTATATTGAAGTGAGACACGCGCTTGACGACGAGCGTGGGATCATTTACTATTGGGGATTGTAACTTGGTTCGTCCCGATCGATGATTTTACCACGTATTTGACTGAAACTTATTTGTTATCATCACGATTTGGGCTGATTGCGATATTTGGGCTTCATGCCAACTATTTGAACCCTTCGGGGATTTTTATTACTATTTCCTCACTGTTTTGACTTATTAATTGAACTCAGTCATGTTATTTTTCATTGTTTTACTATTCAGTCATTTTCACTCAGTTTTGAGATTTAAATGATATTTTAAATGATGTTTTGGGCTGAGAAATACTATTTTACTAATGTCCGAGGGGCTTGTGACTATTTTTGACTGAGTAAGGCCGAGGGCCTAGTTATGAGAAAGCACTGATACTGATTTGAGGCTGAGGGCCTGAGATATGTATGCCACAAGGTGGCTAGTTGATATTGTTTATGAGGTCGAGGGCCTGAGATATGTATGCCACGAGGTGGCTTGATATTGCGCTTGGGCCGTAAGGGGAGATTGAGCCCGAGGGGCTGGCACTGTACTGAGATATGGCCCGAGGGGCGGATTTGTGGATACTGAGCCCGAGGGGCGAACTTCTGTCTGTTACTTTACATTATTTACCTATTTTACCTGTTAAAAGGAATTTTTACTGAATTTTTATTGATTTACTATTTTCAAATGATGTTTTACTGCTTCATTATAGAATACTTTGTGCTTCATGTGATTTCTTATCTTCAGTCATTATTTATATTTGTTACTCACTGGGTCGGAGTACTCACATTACTCCATGCATCGTGTGTGCAAATTCAGGCGTTGTTAGTCCCGCACCGGAGTGTTGATTCCTCCAGTCCAGGCGGTGTTTCGGATACTACGAGGTAGCTGTTGGCGTTCGCAGCCCCCGTGCCTCCCTTATCTTGTTATTTTCTATGTCCTTCAAATAGTTGTATCAGATACTGTACTTAGTAGAGATGTATCAGTATTTGTACTTGCTCATGACTTGTGGCACCCCGATTAGGGTTGTGTCGGGCTGGTTTCCACATTTGTTTAACCATATTTTCGCTATTTCGTATTATTAAACCATGTTTAGACTATCATTATGTTATTTAACTATTTAAAATGAGATTTGGTTCAATTGGCTGGCCTTGTCTTCACGAAAGGCGCCATCACGACCGGATTCAGAGTTAGGATCGTGACACTTGCCAAATCACTTCAAATTGACTCTTACACATATAAACATCATTATTAAGCTCGAATCACAAACATTTATGTTTACCTTGAAAAATGGTATTAACAATTATATTTGATTTTGTGGTTCTAAAAATACGTAATTTATTTCAATAGTAGTTGTTAGGCAGTAGATGCTTAATGTAAGTAAAGAGAATAAGATATGCAAACCAATGCTATCGCAAGATTTGGCCTCGAGCAGGCTTGAACAGGGGCTTCAAGGCCTAGTTAGGGCATTTAGTTATGAACAGTTGATGGAGAAACAATGATGTTGAAGGCCTCAAAGATGGCCTTATGCGGTTAATGATGGGCAATAAATGAAGAATAATAAATAAACGAGCAATAAATCTGTAGAGTAATTGTTGAACACGTTTAGGCAAGAAAAGCAAAGAGTGTTCTATTGTATTCCTTATTCATGTGTGTTACAAAATAACAAGGATCCCCTTTATATAGGAGGGAGAAATCCCAACATAGTACATTTCTAATAATGACGAGGAAATATTATTGGTACAGCTGTATAATAGCTTAGTATGAGTCTTGACTATTCTTGCAGACTTGGTCAGCTTTAACTACGTATCCTTGGGAGCTTTCCCGCCTTTCCATGATGATCATCGATTTGTACTTCTCCAAGATTGACCATAGTGAACCTTCGATATGTTCCCTCGAGGACGTACCTCGGGGTCACACTTTGAATTCTGCTTTGAGCTTCTCGAGGTCGGGCATGGAGTGCCACAGTAGCCCCAAAGTTGAACTCCCCGATTTTGGCCGTATACAGATAGTCCCCGCATTTATTAGGATGAAATGATGAGAAACGACTTTGATATCAATTTCCTCGAGCTTCTTGTGATGATGTCACGTTCATGACACAGGCGCTCGAAGCGATCGAAATGTCCCATCGGTTAATTCCCCCAAAAATATTGAATGCACCGCCGGTCCGTTTCCCCAAAAACATTGAATGCGCTGTCAGTTTCACCATCATTTCTCTATAAATAAGGGATTTCTTGAACCAAAACTTCACTCATTCTTTCTTCAACAACCTTTAGCCCTTTCCCTTCTCAGTATCCTCTTCTGATCTTATTTTTATGGCTCAAACCTGTGACCATAAGATCATAAGGCAATAACCTTATCGGTTATGCCATAGATCTTTTTCAAAGCCTTTCCCCACTAAGTAGAATTATACTGAGTCGTTGTTGTTGTTGTTGATGATGGCCCGAATTGATGAGAGGAGGGCATTAAATTCTTCCTGTATCAGAAGATATGTGGACTTTACACTGCTGATCATCTCTCTTAACTTCAACCTGGTATGGAGCTTCATTCCTTTTGCTTTCCATGGAGTGGGGTGGCACTATCTACTAACGTTTGCATCCCACACCGGTGCAATGTCTCAAGACGTGGCTTCACAATAGTAGTGCTGGTGAGACTCATACTCGCCAAGTTTTTCACCAGGCCCCAATTTTCTTCGCTTTAAAAGCTTTTGCTCTTTGATAGGCCATAGCCTTTTCTTCATCTATTGTTTTTTCGGAGGAGGTTCTCGAAGACACCACTCTAAAGATCGAAATGGAGTCCCCGAGGGAAAGGTTCTCGAAGACGTTGATCCTAAGGATATACCCCCGAAAGTAGATTAGTTCTTTAGCCGTTTTTTTTGCTTCTTTATTTCTGTGTAAGGGCCCCACGCTTTGTAAACATCTTCTATTAATATAAGAATTTCTTCATTTTGCCTTTGATTTGTGTTGGACTCTATTCTGCCTTTGTTTGTGAAAAATCCAAGTGTATGACTCTAACGATTAGTCCGAATACTACATAATAAACCCTTAGGTTTTTAATTGATTAATATGATGCTTCTTAAAGTCCTTTGTTATCCCTTGGAATAAGCTTAGATTGATTTGATGCGAACTGAGGTCACCGGGACTTCTGAGTCTCAGTTGAGCGTGAGTTGGGTCTCGATTTTTGAAATGAATCCCTTTTAGGCTTCGTTGATAATCCTCGAGTGAGAATTTTCTCGAACTCAGGTAGCCTTTGGACTTAGCAACCAGGTGAGTGTTTGCTCGATCATCTGAAAATAAAGATAGCCCTTAGGCTTTTACAAATAGTCCCCGAGTGAGAATTTGCTCGAACTCAGGTAGCCCTTAATTGTTATACCCCATATTTTCGTACATGAAAACACGCCATAAATAAATTAATGAGAGCTCAGAAGTGAGATGTCACGTCCTGTAGTACCACATTACGACGATGTTGCACCTTGTAGTGTTGTATGTTGAATTTGTCATAAGGTAACTGACATAAGTCCAAGAAAAATATTATTTGGTGATTATAAGGATTATGCTATTTCATACAAATAATAAGTAAATTCGTAAAGGTGAAAGGGGAAGCAAGTCAAAGAAAACAAATTTTCATCCAAATTTGGCATGTTGGGATAAAATACGGCTCGAGCTACAATACTCGGTATTTATGGACTAATACCATACATGGTACCACATGATCACAATAGTAAAGTGTATAAGGTATGCGAAAAGTGAGTAATATTTTAAGTAAGTGGGAATAATTTTTAATTTTGCGGGTAATTAATTTACTACTGGGTAAGGAGATATTACCTAATTAATTGGGGATATATTTGGATAAGATTAATCCCTCCCCACAAAAAGGTGGCAGCCATTAAGCTAACCAAATAGATGACTAAGAGTCATATTATCCTAGGTGGCTAACTAAGAGTAATTGAAACTTAATAGGTAAGACTTAATACAAGCCGTTGTTTCCATCCTTTACTTTAGATAATAATCAGAACTTAGAAAAGTCTTGTTTCCCATTTTTGTTTTGGACGTTCATATCCAAAGAACAAAAAACTTATACCATTTTTCTTAGTCCGAAATACATTAGGAAAAGAAGATAAATTCAATTCATGAAGGTTTCCAGCGTAAAAATGTTTACAGTGCTAAAGAAGTACGGTGCAATCGTTTTCAAGAAATATTATTCAAATTTTTTCCTACTTCAGGTATGTTAAGGCTAGTCATTCTTTCTTTTGGCATGATCCATACGATACAAATGAAATGTGCAAATGCACAATTTCCATACATGACTCTATTCATATAAATATTAGAGATGCCTATATTCTTGATTCCACATGTGTCATATTATTCTATCATCTGTTCATGGGTCTCCGAAAAATATACGAAAGTTGAAAAGAGTTTATTTTATGATATTACTCAAAGGCAAAATGGTCTTATGATATTCCGAAAGATTTTAACGTACTTTTCATGCATTGCATTCATGTACATTGACTCATGACCAGATAACGTTATACACGTATATATATATATATATATATATATATATATATATATATATGGGATATGGAAAAGGTAATGGCATTATATAGACATCATCACCTGATCAGTTGATATACATTGATGATTTTGCCCATAGTTACTAAGATGATATGATGGGATGCCCTCAAAGACCGATGATGTTATGAAATATGTACCTATGCACGACATGACATTTATACACATATGCTTGATACTATGATTATTTCATGATTTACAAAGTTACTTAGAGTGACAGGTGGAGTCATTTACTCTATATTTCCTCCATGTTTGTTATGCACTTATTTATGTGCCTTACATACTCAATACATTATTCGTACGATGTCCTTTTTTGCCCGGGGACGCTGCGTTCATGCCTGCAGGTCCCGATAGACAGGTCGAAAACCCTCCAAGTAGTCTATCAACTCAGCGGGAGATGTTGGTGTGCTCCATTTGCTTTGGAGTTGCTTTTTTGGTTAGTATGAGTTAAATGTGTATTGTTTGGTATGGCGGGATTCTGTCCCGACCTTTATAAAAACTATGTATTCTTAGAGGCTTGTAGGCAGATGTCATGTATGTAAAAGATTGTATGGCCTTGCCGGCCTATGTTTAGTATTCAAGTGATTATTGTGATCTTAGAGGCTTATATGTCTCACGTATAAGTTGGCGTTACCCATTGTATTCTACCTATTTTATGGTAGCCTCTCTGGTTCAGTTATTTAGGATAATATGACATGAAAAAATAAGTTATGTTGGTACTCGGTTGAGTAAGGTACTGGGTGCCCATCGGCCCATCGGCTTGGGTCGTGATAAAATTGGTATCAGAGCAGTTCTGTCTTGGGGAGTCTACAAGCCGTGTCTAGTAGAGTATTGCTTATGGGTGTCTTGTGCACCATACTTATAAGCAGGAGGCTACAGGGCATTTAGGACTGTCACTCTTTTTTTTTTACTCTAGATCATATGGTAGAGCTCACTTATAAGAATTCAAACTCCTAGCTTCTATTTTATTTGTAATAAGACGATACTTATGGTTGGTAAGAGATTGAATGTGGCTATGGAAGAGTTGAGTCAGAGGAACTCAAATTTTCATGATGCTTATCATGAGTAAATACAAGGTCTTCAGTAGATCATGCATATACTAAGATGTGTAAGCCTCTTGATAAGGAGCCTTAACACAAGAATATCTATCCCCCAATGGTGAAAGGCAATGAGAGATTTAGAAGATAGATACAAGTTTCAACAAGTAAAGGAAGCAAGATGAAGAAGGGTACGAGGCGCCCAATTAATGAAGACTATCAGTATTTACAATTCAGGTAAGAAATATAAGCATTTTAAGTTACCCTCAATAGTGACAAGACGTATGTACAATCAGCCACATCCATCTTAGTTATGTCCTATGGGAGCTAACAGATATAGTTAAGAGAAGGACAGAATGTCAAGATCCGGCTGGGGTTAGAGTAACCCAAGATGGTGAACTAATAGATCTCCTTGTGAGACACCTAGATGGTACACTCTAAAATAGTACAACTAGATATGAGTACTACAAAGACAGACAATGGAATCTTGGAAGGGATAAGTATTACCTTAGTATGGCCCCTGCCCCTAGAAGAGGAAGAATGCTAGGAAATTAGAAGAGCCAATGGATAGATCAAGGGGAGCTAAGAGCAAGAAAATGTCTTGTTCAACTTTTCAGAATAAAGTGATAGACATAGATGTTAGCGGAAAAATAAGAAGAGAGTTAATGAAATATTTTGAGTATGATGTGATACATGGATGACAACTGTAGATAAAAAGATGACAGTAGTAAGAGTCTATAGACAAGTGAAGGAAAATACAAGAGATGACAGGCCTTGAGGCAACGAAAAAGTATAGGTCATAAAGTCACATCCTCATGTCAAGAATAAGTTTGTAACTCTAATGTGATTACCAAAAGGAAAAGTTAGACCCAGAGTAATAGAAATTAGTATGGATTGGTGAACAAGATAAATAAACATGAATTAGGAACTGAGTGATTTGATACTAGTCAGCATCATGAGAATTTCATGTTACGTTCCGGCAATAATAGAGTGGACGACAGAAGAAGATCCATGACTAATTCAGAGGATGGTCATTCAGGAAAACGCTTCCCTAAAGCAAGTAATATGAGAAAAGTTAAGCTTAAGGGACTATATGTGCCACTTACACTAAGTTCCACCATTGCGAGTGAGGAATTTTGTTATCCTTGGTACAGAAAGATTACCGCAAGGCGAGTAAGGGTTAGTGATAATGTGAAAGGACACCAAAGATGAAGAGGAAAAACATCTGTTGGTAGGTCGTCATAGTTCAAAGTCTTAGTACTCCCCTAAAGGGGAAAATATGGAATAATAAAGGAAGAATGCGATAAAAATGAGAAAAGGATGAGATTTCACTTATTCGAATCCTACATATTTTCTATGATTCCAGAATATTATGTGAGCACGACATCAGAAAAAGGAAGGAGCCAAAGGAAGGAGCCAGTACGTAAGGTAAGGTAAGACATGGAAATAACCCAAGAGAGATTATGCAAAATATGGATATGATAATGGACCAACAAGTAGTTAGTAGTCGATTCTAGAAGAGCCTAGTCTTGACTAGACAAGAAATTACGAACAAATCAACAGATCATGCAAGACGAATGTAGTAAACCCCAACATGGAGAATTTGGCCTCGTAGTAATGTCATTATAATACTTGAGATATATTCAAATGGGAGTCGAGGTAGTTAAAGGTACCGTATGAGTGTTACGAGAATAAAAGAAAGTTCCACTGGGAAGGAAATCAAAATATCAGTTTAAGCAACCCTACAAGCATAAGGGCACGGAGGTAAGCAACAACGGATAGTTATAGGCAAGGAAGGACATCAAGAGGTCCGTAATAAGCTCACAACTTTACGAGGGTCAAGGGTTCTCCCTAAGTACTATAACGAAAGACTAGTTCAGGAAATAAGGAAGAAGGCTTCAACTTAAGCACAACGACCTAAAGAGGAAAATGGAACCTACCATGGCTAATGAACGAGAAGTAAAATTAAAAGTAATATTTGAGATTATATGAGTTGCACGAAAACTCTGGCATGTGTGGGCACTAAGATGAGCTAAGTATGGACGCAACATGGGGGCAGAAAGACCTGGAAAAGTAATAGCTTACCTTGAAAGAAAGCTAATATGGAACGAAAGGAATGATTCGATCAATGATCCAGAGTTGGTTACGTTATGAACGCACCTAAGAATTTGGAGTTTATACATGCAACATATACAGCCGTAGAAGATTCTGGTATATGTTAAAAGAAATAATTGATCCCAGGTCATAAATGAAAGATTAAATTATTAAAAGATTGTATCATGCATATTTCTCAACGCCCATGAAAAGCTAAACAGAATAAATAATACCAGGAACCACAGATCAGAAGATAGCTTAAGCTAACATAAAGGCCGATCAGAAGGAGAAGAAAACTAAAGAATTACACCACCCTAGTAAATCAGGAGTTTGATTATTGGAACTAGAAAAATAGAAACATCGTGATCAAGAACATTGCAGGATCTCCCTTAAAATCAGAGGTACGATAGTGATAGTACAACAACCATAATCTATAATGGCTCTACAAGAAAGTCAGTTAGAAGAAGTACCAGCCTTATAAGAAGTCAGTATGAAGCTCTCACTAAATTGTATATACACCAGAGGTGTAAGTATTATAATAAAACTTAAAGTTGTGAATATGAATTATACCTATGTGGAAGGAAGGTTATGAAAGAGATAGAAAATGTGATGTGGACTTTAAGAAAAGTAAGGTAAAGGTGAATAATGTACGAGATACTCAGAAGCAGAAGGTTGTGAATAGTCCATACTTCGGATAAAAGGCTAGAAGTGCGGGGATTCAATATCCAGGAATAATAGCGGCATCATCAGTAGCACATACTCCAACCTATGGTTTTTAGGTACCGAGAGATCTAGCCAAGAGAGTAAAGAAGAGTAAGAGATGATATGATGTCTGTCGACGCCCCCTTTTTCCTCACGAAATCAGGTTCATGACATTCGGGAAGACAACTTTTATCCCGTTTGGGAATTAGGTTTTTGGAGTTTGGAGGGTTAACAGCATTTAAACTAGAAGTATAATTGATAGATAGAAATAATCCGAAAATCAACAATACTGAACAACCTCCCAAAGATCTGGGGGTCATGAGTTTAGAGCCTCTACCAGAATAGCATAATAATACTGTAATACATCATAGTCTGAAGTACGCGGAAAAGTCAAATAACAGGAAATAGGGGAAGAGTCGGGTCCTGCGGACNCAAGCTAAGAACAGTACTCCTACACATTTAACAGTGCAATAACAATTAACAAAAACAGTCAAAACAGATATATATATCAACGCATGAATGCAATGCAATGCACATGACCGCTACGACGCGTAGCCCGATCCATTTGGGTACCCGCGCTCGCTGTGGGGGTTCAGACTCCGGAGGGGCTCCTACAGCCCAAGCGCAATATCATAGTAACATACGTTGCGGCGTGCAGCCCGATCCACTATCAGTCCAGCTATATGCATGTAAGCCACACAGGCACAGTCAACTTACCAGTTTTAGTTCCAATTATTATTAATTATCAATTAGGTGTTTGAAACCTTAGAATTTTGCTAGTCATTTCAGGACAATGTTTAGCTCAGGACTGATATCATGAAAACATGTTATGAATCACAGAANATATAAATCACAGAAACAGTGATAATACTCCTTACGGGATCCAAATAACTGGCACACAATCCAAATATATCCATAACCATCCAAGTAGGAGGTTTACCAGCTGATTTATAGCTAACAACACAGTACAACATCACTCGGGCGGACTAAGCCATAGTCCCCGATCACATTCGACCCCGCACTCACCGTAAAGTACGTGTCTCGCCTCAATATAGCGTCATAGTGTGATATACCGGGATTTTAAACCCTCGGGTCATCATCCACATCTATTACTCGCCTCGAACCGGCCACGAGACTAGTCCGCTAAGCCTTTCCCTCTTGAATCAACCTCCTCGGGTGCCGAATCTAATCAAAATCACAAGGAATACATTAAAATAGGCTAATGGAACATAACCCTATCGAAAGAACTCGAAAAACACCAAAAACACGAAGTTGGCAAAACCCGAGCCCCGGGCCCACTTCTTGAAAAATTACGAAATTCACATTTCCGGAATTCTCGTCTCACCGCGAGTCCGTACATATCAATTACACAAGAATCGGAGTTCAATAGCCCTTTCAAATCATCAATTTAGCCTCTCTTAGGCTTCAAGCCCTAACCACCATTTTTACCCTTAAATTCCTTGAATTATCAGTGTTTAATCCTTGTTTTCATACCATAACAACATTATTTGAAGCTACAAGTTCATACCTGATGGAATCCCTTCGAAATCTCTCAATTATCGCCCAAAATCGCCTCTCCCGAAGTTCCAAAATATTTTCTAACTTCTGAAAATCGAAACCCACTGTTTCATTAAACACTCAGCATTTTCGCTTCTGCGGTGTAATACTCTCTTATGCGACTTCCGCTTCTGCGAAAATTGTTCGCTTCTGCGGTTTCACTTCAACTCATCCCAAACCGCTTCTGCGGTTAATAGTTCGCTTCTGCGAACTCGCCTATGCGGAAAATGTATTGCTTCTGCGGAACCTCCCAAGCCATCGCCATTTTGCTTCTGCGATCATTTTCCCGCTTCTGCGGACTCGCTTTTGCGAAATAATTTCCGCTTCTGCGGAACTTGCTGAACTAACAAAATTCGCACCTGCGGATAATTTTCCGCTTCTGCGGAGCCGCATCTGCGGTCTCCCTTCAGCAGATGTGGAAATACCTGCTGCAACTCAAAACCAACAGACTTCAAACTCCAAATTCTCTCGTTCAACCACCCGAATTCAACCCGAGGCCCTCGGGACCTCAACCAAGAATACAGATATGTTCTATTACCTCATTCGAACTTGTTCCAATCATAAAAACATGATAATTAGCACAAAAATCATCAAATCACAATGAATTCAAGCCTAAGATTAACTAAAACTTCCGAATCTCTCATTCGATCAAAAACCCGACCAAACGACGTCCGAATGACCTAAAAATTTGCAGACATATCCAAAATCACCTAACGAAGCTACTGCAACTCTCGGAATTCCATTCCGACCCCCAGGATCAAAATCTCACCTATCAACCGGAATTTGCCAAAACTCCAACTTCGCCAATTCAAGCCTATTTCTACACCGGACCTCCGAATTCAATTCCGATCGCTCTCCTAAGTCACAGATCATCTCCCGAAGCTAACCAAACCGCCAGAATTCACATCCGAGCCCTCTAACTCACAAGTCAACTTCCGGTTGACTTTTCCAAAACAAGCTTCCTTCTAAGAGGCTATGTGCCTTATTTTCAACCAGAACCAATTCAATTACACCCGAACGACTCTAGTACTGATATTGAAACATGAATCAGCACAATAAGGGGGAAACTGGGCGGTAACTCTCGTGACGACGGGCCGGGTCGTCACATCCTCCCCAACTAAAACAAACGCTCGTCCTCGAACGGGTCAAGAAACATACCTGGAGTCTCAAACAAGTTAGGATATCTGCTCCACATCTCCCGCTCGGTCTCCCAAGTGGCCTCCTCCACGGGTTGATCTCTCCACTGCACCTTCACTGACGCTATATCCTTAGATCTCAATCTATGCACCTGTCGACCCAAAATAGCTACAGGCTCCACATCATAANGGCAAGCATATAGGCCACCTCTCCAATCCTACTGAGTATCTCAAAAGGGCCAATGAACCTCGAACTTAGCTTCCCTTTCTTCCCAAATCTCATGACGCCTTTTATAGGCGAAACCTTCAGCAAGACCTTCTCACCCACTGAATAAGATACATCTCAAACCTTCCGGTCTGCATAACTCTTCTGGCGCGACTGGGCTGTGTGAAGTCTCTCCTGAATCACTTTCACCTTGTCCAAAGCATCCTGGACCAACTCGGTCCCCAACAACCTAGCCTCGCCGGGCTCAAACCAACCAACTGGAGATCTACACCGTCTCCCATATAAGGCCTCATATGGCGCCATCTGAATGCTGGATTGGTTGCTGTTGTTATAAGCAAACTCTGTGAGAGGCAAGTAATCAGTCCAAGAACCTCCAAAATCAATAACATAGGCACGCAACATGTCCTCCAATATATGAATGGTGCGCTCGGACTGCCCGTCCGTCTGAGGATGAAATACAGTGCTCAACTCTACCTGTGAACCCAACTCTCGCTGGAAAGTCCTCCAGAACTGAGAAGTAAACTGAGTACCTCTATCTGATATAATAGAAACTGGGACCCCATGTAATCTCACAATCTCACGGATGAAGATCTCTGCTAACCGCTCCGATGAATATGTAGTACATACAGGAATGAAGTGCGCAGACTTGGT